>SJXQ01012821.1:254635-275122 GCA_006408695.1 Aepyceros melampus | reverse complement strand
AGAGAGAGAGAGAGAGAGAGAGTCAGTCTTCTATCTAATGAACACAAGATGTCTTTCCATTTATTTGAGTCTTTAATTTCTTAGTCTTCTGTCTCCTTGATTAAGGTTATTTCTAAGTATTTTATTCTTATTGATGTTGTTTTTAATGAAAGTGTTTTCTCAGTTTCCTTTTTAGATTGTTCATGGTTCATGTATAAAAATGCAATTGATTTTTTTATGTTGATTTTATATTCTGCAACTTTGCTGAATTTGTTCATTAGTTCTAACAGTTTTTGTGAAATCTTTGGGAGTTTCTATAGACAAGACCATTTCACCTGTGAACAGAGATTATGTACTTCTTCCTTTCTGATTTGTCTGCCTTTCCTTTCTTTTTCTTGCCTAACTACTTGGGCTAGACATCTAGCACTTTGTTGAATAGAAATGGCAAAAGTAGTCATCTTTGTCTTCTTCCAAATCTTAGAGGAAAAGTATCAGTCTTTAAACTATTGTGTATGGTATTAGCTATAGGCTTTTCATATGTGGCCTTTATGATCTTGAGATAGTTTCTTCTTATTCTTAGTTGTACCTTAGATTTTTAAGCCCTCACTCAGATTGTCACTGTACCTCATTCTCTTGTTTAACCCTGTGTCTCATCAACCAACTCTCTGTCTCACTTGAGTGAACCAAATTAAAGTTAGAATAAATTTGTCGAATTCTACCCAAAAGCAAAATGTGATTTTGATAGCAGTTATGCTGACTTTAAAGATTAATTTGGGAGAAATTGTCATCCTTACATGTAGTCAATATTTTATATCATTTATGACTAAAAATTAGATCCTAAAATGGCTTTCCAAACACGATAAATAATATATTTTAAATTATCTTTTTAGTGTTTTTCCTTGATTCACAGTTTTAAAAATATTTTTCTATGTTTACGTAAAGGTGAAGAATACAGTACAACCTCACTTGTCAAAACAAGGGGAGTTTCATCTGGAAACAAGTTCAGCAGAGTATGTATCTGGATTACAGTTTAGTGCAACAAGGTTTGTGTGTTGAGCACATGCAACTTGCCAGGTCTTATACCTAGTCCTTATCTCATCCAACAAACTATTCACAGAAATCAGTTACTTTGTTATTTATTTGTTACTCACAGTTGGAAAATGTACTGAAAATAAGTTTTACCTGAAATCACATGGATAGAGAGAATACAGCCAGGGTTAGAACTCAAGTCTTCTAAGTCTGGTACTTGACACTACAATGTACAACTTCCATTCTCTTCTGATGATTAAAGAGCAGAATAAAGCATTAGATTATATAAGTAGTCTAGAAGTTAATATTTATCAGATCCTGTATTTTTGTATGAAGTTGTTAGATTCATAATAATAATAGTAACAATAAAGAAAAAGCATGCTTAATCAATTGATGGCCCTCTGGGATGCTAGAGACAACCACCTGGGATTAAAATTTAATTGAAGATAATTTGTAGTGTCAGTTTCGGGTGTCTTAGTTTACCCTTCTGCTTCTAACAAGCAAAACTACTTCTTTCTTTTTATACCGGTTCTGGTCTTCATTGATGTGTGGGCTTTTCTCTAGTTGTGGTCAGCTGGGGCTGCTCTCCAGTTGCAGTGTGCAGGCTTCTCATTGCAGTGGCTTCTCTTGTTGCTGAGCACAGGTTCTAGGGCACATGGGCTCAGTCGTTGTGGTTTCCAGGCCCTAAAGCACTGGCTCAGTAGTTGTGGCGCACAGGCTGAGTTGCTCCACGGCATGTGGGATCTTCCTGATATCCAGAATTGAACCCTTGTCTCCTATATTGGCAGGTGGATTCTTTACCACTGAGACACCAGGGAAGCTTGCAAAACTGCTTCTTAATCATCCCAAGTACTTTTCAGCCCCCTGATCCAAATGTCACACTTGATTTATTTCCTTGTGCTTAGTACATTAAGATAACTAGACAAAGAAGCTAACAGTAGTGGTGACTAGGCAGCCAAAAGGATTAAGATCTCAACATTTCTATAATCCATTCATGGTATATTGGTTGGGAAGTTCTAGATTAGACTTATTCATGAACATAGCAGACCAGAAATTCTGAAGGACATTCCTCATTGAGAACAACTAGATCCTGTGCCAAAATGTAAGGAAATAAACCACCATAAGTGAGAATCAGCAGAAACAATAAACAATGGACTTGGACCCACAGGGGCTTAAGATCATGATAATTAGATATATAAGTGAGTGAGTGAAGTCGCTCAGTTGTGTCCGACTCTTTGCAACCCCATGGACTATAGCCCACCAGGTTCCTCCATCCATGGGATTCTACAGGCAAGAATACTGGAGTGGGTTGCCATTTCCTTCTCCATAGTATAAAATAATTATGTATGAGATGTTTAAAGAAATAAAAGATGAAATCACAAAAAGAGAAAGCAACACAAAGCTATAAAAATTAACAGGTTTGCCACAGAAACTAAAACTTATAGAAATGAAAACACCATTGTTTAAAAACAGAAGCATCTTGGCAGATAGATTAAAGGGCTATTTAAACACAGCTGAAAGTGAACAGAAATAAAGATCTGAAAAAATCAAACTGAATTCAGAACAAATAGAAAAAGAAGTGAAAAACAAGAGAGGTTAAGCTAAGAGGACAAGTGAAAAGTCTTAATGTGCTGTGGTTGGAGTTCCAGAAGTCAGTAGTGAATGGAAAAGATGTAATATTTGAAGAGATAACGAGTGAATATATTCTAGAACTAAAGAAAATCATGAGCCATAGATACAGAAAGTACAACTTATATCAAGAAATATAAATAAAAATAAATCTGTATCTTCAGATATTACAGAATACTGAAGGCAAACTGATCTAAAAGCAGTCAGAGATAAAAGACAGGATTCTCATAACAGAGTAGTCTTGCCTCTTAGAAACAGTGTGCTTCTTTTCAGCAATAGTGCATGTGAGAAGATAATAAAATATCTTCAGAGTGCTAAAAGAAACATGTAACTTAGAATCATGCTCTTGGAAAAACTAAACTTCAAGTCAACAAGCAATAAATGCTGGAGAGGGTGTGGAGAAAAGGGAACCCTCTTACACTGTTGGTGGAATGCAAATTAGTACAGCCACTATGGAGAACAGTGTGGAGATTCCTTAAAAATTTGCAAATAGAACTGCCTTATGATCCAGCAGTCCCACTGCTGGGCATACACACCAAGGAAACCAGAATTGAAAGAGACATGTGTACCCTAATGTATAGCAAAACGAATACAGTATTGTAAAGCAAAACAAACTAAAAAATAAAAATCAATTTTAAAAAAAACTTCAAAAATGAGGACAAAATAAAGCCATTTTTACTTAAACAAAAATGAGAAACGTTTATAAACAGGACAATACCTAGGGAACTGCTAAGGAACATACTTCAGAAAGAAGAAAAGTAATACCACCAGACAGGAGGATGAGAGAAAGAACAAGGAGCAAATATATCAATAAATATGTTGATAATTTACATCTCCACAAAATCTATTGCCGACTAAGGTCTGTCTAGTCAAGGCTATGGTTTTTCCTGTGGTCATGTATGGATGTGAGAGTTGGACTGTGAAGAAGGCTGAGCGCAGAAGAATTGATGCTTTTGAACTGTGGTGTTGGAGAAGACTCTTGAGAGTCCCTTGGACTGCAAGGAGATCCAACCAGTCCATTCTGAAGGAGATCAACCCTGGGATTTCTTTGGAAGGAATGATGCTAAAACTGAAGCTCCAGTACTTTGGGCACCTTTCAAAAGCAGAGACATTACTTTGCCGACTAAGGTCTGTCTAGTCAAGGCTATGGTTTTTCCTGTGGTCATGTATGGATGTGAGAGTTGGACTGTGAAGAAGGCTGAGCGCAGAAGAATTGATGCTTTTGAACTGTGGTGTTGGAGAAGACTCTTGAGAGTCCCTTGGACTGCAAGGAGATCCAACCAGTCCATTCTGAGGGAGATCAACCCTGGGATTTCTTTGGAAGAAATGATGCTAAAACTGAAGCTCCAGTACTTTGGCCACCTTATGCAAAGATTTGACTCATTGGAAAAGACCCTGATACTGGGAGGGATTGGGGACAGGAGGAGAAAGGGATGACTGAGGATGAGATGGCTGGATGGCATCATGGACTCAATGGACGTGAGTCTGAGTGAACTCCGGGAGTTGGTGATGGACAGGGAGGCCTGGCGTGCTGCGATTCATGGGGTCGCAAAGAGTCGGACACGACTGCGCGACTGAACTGAATAATGGCTATATTCTGGGGATTTCAAAAAAGGACAGCTAAAATACTGAACAAAAATAGTATGGGGACTTCCTTGATGGTCCAGTGGTTAAAACTTTGAGCTCCCAGCGGAGGGGAAATGGGTTCAATCCCTGGTTGGGGAACTAAGATCCCACATGCTGTGTCCAATAAATAAATAAAATTTAAAAAACATTTTAAAAACTAGTATATAGTTTGGGGAGAGGGTAAACATAGGTAAACATAATTAATCATTGTATTTTTCAGTGGAAAAAGTGATTAAAATGATAATGAAAAAATGAGTGTATATAGTTAAAGCCTAACAGTAGAAGAGTAAAAACCAAATAACTATATAAATAAATAGAAATTTTTAATTTTTTGAAATGCAAGAAAGGGAGGGGAAGCATCATTAGAGTCAAATAAAATACCAAAATAAGATGGTAGAAATAGCTCTTAATAGAACACTAAGTACACTAACTATAAATGGACCAAACCATCAGTTCAAAGAAAGAAATTATAAAATTGACTTTTACAATACAAAAAGCTATAAACTGTTTATATGAGACATATCTAAAACATGACACACAAAATGGAGGGAAAATATATTAGGCAAAAGAAAGTGGAGTAGCCACAGAAAAAAATAAATTATCAAAAATTACTATTGGAGATAGAGGAGACTACTTCATAAAAATGAGATTCAGTTCAGTAGTGGATAGTAACAATTTTAATCCAGTATGTATATAATAAAATAACTTTAAAGTTAGTAGATTTTTAGGAATAAATTAATCTATTTTCATAGTGGAAGATTCCAGCAAGCTGTTCTCAATAATTAACCAAGCAGACAAAAAAAAGAAAAAATTTTGAACACCTCAAGATAACAAATATGACTTATTGGACATATGTTGAACCCTATATTCAGTAATGAGAGAAAAATATACTTTCTGCTTAGGCATTCTTGGAAAATTTACAAAAACCAATCAGGATTAATCCATAGATCAAATCTCAATATATTGTAAAGAATCAAGATATTATAGGCCAAGTTCTCTGTATATTAAACTAGAAGTCAAAAATACAGACTTTTTTTTTAATGTAGTAAATTAGTTGGGATAGCACTAGATACATTTATAACCCTTAACGTTTTACCTGATTAAATCAATAGACTTTTTGTTTGCATTGTCTTTTGTGTGAAAGTTAGTAAAGGACCCACCCCTGAAATGATTCAAAGACCTGGATCCTTCCTGGGTGTGGCTTCTCTATCCTCTTAGGGCCTCAATGACTTCTTTATTAAATTATTCAGGCTTTCCAACCCCCCCCCCTTTTTTTTTTTTTTTTGGTCAACTTCAGTAACGTTTTTTTTTTGAAACTTTTTCCATTTCATCTGAGTTTTTAAATTTATTAACATGAAATTATTAATAGTGTTCTCAATTTTTCTTACCACAGTTAAGGAATTAGTGATGTCCTTTTTGGTCCCAATTCAGTCAGTTGAGTTCAGTCACTCAGTCATGTCTGACTCTTTGCTATCCCATGTACTGCACCACACCAGGCCTCCCTGTCTATCCCCAACTCCTGGAGCTTACTCAAACTCATGTCCATCGAGTTGGTGATGCCATCCAACCATCTTATCCTCTGTCGTCCCCTTCTCCTCCTGCCTTCAATCTTTCCCAGCATCAGGATCTTTTCCCATGAATTGGCTCTTCCTATCAGGTGGCCAAAGTATTGGACCTTCAGCTTCAGCATCAGTCCTTCCAATGAATATTCAGGACTGATTTCCTT
Source organism: Aepyceros melampus (assembly GCA_006408695.1). Lineage (NCBI taxonomy): Eukaryota > Metazoa > Chordata > Mammalia > Artiodactyla > Bovidae > Aepyceros > Aepyceros melampus. The sequence continues at coordinate 269,133 of SJXQ01012821.1, read as the reverse complement.
TAGGATGGACTGGTTGGATCTCCTTGCAGTCCAAGGGACTCTCAAGAGTCTTCTCCAACACCACAGTTCAAAAGCATCAGTTCTTCAGCACTCAGCTTTCTTTATAGTCACATCCATATATGACTGCTGGAAAAACCATAGCTTTGACTAGATGGACCTTTGTTGGCAAAGTAACGTCTCTACTTTTCAATATGCTGTCTAGGTTGGTCATATCTTTTGTTCCAAGGAGCAAGCGTCTTTTAATTTCATGGCTGCAGTCACCATCTGTAGTGATTTTGGAGCCCCAAAACATAAAGTATGTCACTGTTTCTATTGTTTCCCCATCTATTTCCCATGAAGTGATGGGACCAGATGCCATGATCTTAGTTCTCTGAATGTTGAGCTTTAAGCCAACTTTTCCACTCTCCTCTTTCACTTTCATCAAGAGGCTTTTTAGTTCCTCTTCACTTTCTGCCATAAGGGTGGTATCATCTGCATATCTGAGGTTTTTGATATTTCTCCTGGCACTCTTGATTCCAGCTTGTGCTTCATCCAGCCCAGCATTTCTGATGATGTACTCTGCATAAAGTTAAATAAGCAGGGAGATAATATACAGCCCTGATGTACTCCTTTCCCAATTTGGAACCAGTCTTTTGTTCCATGTTTAGTTCTAACTGTTGCTTCCTGACCTGCATACAGGTTTCTCAGGAGGCATCAGGTGGTCTGGCATTCCCATCTCTTTAAGAATTTTCCACAGTTTATTGTGATCCACATAGTCAAAGGCTTTGGCTTAGTCAATAAAGCAGTAGATGTTTTTCTGCTTTATTTACTTATGCTCTCTCTGTTTTCTTGATCTGTTTGTCAGATTCACCATTTAACTACTTAAGCCTCTCTGTTGTATATGTATGTTTTCTCTTTTATTTTTAAAATTTGCTTGTATCTTGTACCTCTTTTTGCTTCTAACACACATCTAAGTAAGTTGTCTAATAAAACTGGATAAATAAAATTATATGAAGCCTGTTTTTTATGCCAATCAAGCTTCTCTGTGCCTAAATATTAGTTGTACTAAGAAAACTATATTCTATAAACAGTTATATTATTTTGTATTTCTCCTTTCTCTTACTCTCTCTTATTAAACAAGGAGCTTTTCATTCTAAGGGACAGACCTCTTAATTCACAATAGTGCAAGGAAAAAAGGAACGTATTAGCTTGCATGGTGGAGAAGACAGATATGTCTGGGTGCAGGCATTCAATGATGCCATTAGGGATCTGTGCCTGTGTCTCAGCCACACTTTCCTTTAGACCTTCTCTATCCTTGGGTAGCCTTTCCCAATTTAGTGCCACAGCTAACAGGCAGGCTTGTATCTTGCAAACCTAGCAACTCAAGCAGCAAAAGAACCCAGCCCCAAGGGCTCCAGCACAAGTTCCAGGGTTGATAGTCTCAGCTCATGCTCATATGCACAACCAGTCACTGTGGAGGGGTCAAGGGATATGGGGGATAAGAGTCAGCTGTCAACCCTAGTCAACATACATGGGTTTAAAATGGAGCTGGTTCCCCAAAGAAAAGGGAGTGTTGGTGTGTGAATGAGTGGTGAGAGGTAGAACAGAAGATAAATGAAAGGAATGATGTTAGTAGAAAAGGAAAATGCTGAGCAGGCAAGAACACCTAATGTCCCCTGGGTCTTAGTAAATACTGGATTGGCAAAGCTCAGTTTTTTCATCAAGAAGTTCAGGAAAAGCTAACGGGAACAAAAACTGGACAGAAGGGTAGTCAGAATGTTCATTTCCTTTCCACATGGAATAGTTCCTTCATCCACTTGATGGTACTACAGGAACATAAAACACATCTCCCTGCTCTACTTTGTGTTTCTACCAACTAAAATTTTACCTTTAAAGAGATAACGTTTTTCACTACAGCACTTTCTCTAAGATTCCCAGAGTTGACTGTAGACACATATAGCTATATAAATTTAAATATAAATTAATTGAAACTAAAAGACGCCTACTCCTTGGAAGGAAAGTTATGACGAACCTATACGGCATATTGAAAAGCAGAGACAGTACTTTGTCAACAAAGGTCCATCTAGTCAAGGCTATGGTTTTTCCAGTGGTCATGTATGGATGTGAGAGCTGGACTATAAAGAAAGCTGAGTGCCGAAGAATTGATGCTTTTGAACTGTGGTGTTGGAGAAGACTCCTGAGAGTCCCTTGGACTGCAAGGAGGTCCAACCAGTCCATCCTAAAGGAAGTCGGTCCTGAATATTCATTGGAAGAACTGATGTTGAAGCTAAAACTCCAATACTTTGGCCACCTGATGCGAAGAGCTGACTCATTTGAAAAGACTCTTATGCCAGGAAAGATTGAGGGCAGGAGGAGAAGGGGACAACAGAGGATGAGATGGTTGAATGGCATCACAGACTCAATGGACGTGGGTTTGGGTGAACTCTGGGAGTTGGTGATGGACAGGGAGGCCTGGAGTGCTGCGGTTCACAGGGTCACAAAGAGTTGGACACTACTGAGTGACTGAATTGAACTGAACTGATTTGAAACTAAAGATTTAGTTTCTCATTCACGATAGCCATATTTTGAATGCTCAGTAGCCATCTCTGGCAACCATGTTGGACAGCTCACTGTGGCCCATCGTTTCTGTCATCACTTACAGTTCTGTTGGACAGCTCTGACTTAGCACGTTAAGCTAATACCAGCAATTTGTTATTCAGTGTCTTTCTAGTGACAGTTACTCTAAAGTGGATTGGGTGAGAAATTTTGATTATGACAGAAAAAATGAGAGACACTGACTAGGACCATTCCATGGTCCTATTTTCATTTCTTTAAAGGATTTCAGCTCCCTTCAGATGGGACAGTCCCTGCCATCACAGAGCTGGAATCCCTGGTGATCTCTTTGAACGTAACCCACAACAGCAGGCTGGGACTGAGTGCCCAGGAGCCACCTGAGTGCAGTTGTGCTTGGGAGCAAGGGAGTGTGAGCGGCTGGTGATGTCAGCCCTACTTTAGGAGCAGTTTATCTAAGACAGTCAGTACCCACTGATACCCAAGTGTCATAAATTTCCACTTGATCATCTCTCAGTGTTACATAAATCTGATAAAAACTGATTTTTTTTTCCTTTTTTGTTCTGCAGACCTGTCCCTCTTGGTTCTACTGTTGTGATAAATAGCCAACTTGATAAACTTGAGAGGAGGAAGCTGTTTCTTTCCTGTAATGTTCGAAGTGTTGATGAGAAGATTCTATACTCAGAGGCAACAGGTAAGAAGCTGCCACTTGCTATTTTAAGTTTGGTTTCAGCTGTTTGGAGTGTTTTTGTTTAGGGAGGAGGGGTGGGGTTGGTTTGGTTTGGTTTGGTTTTTTAACCCATGCATGCCCAGAAATTCTTAATTCTGAGAACAAGCTATTCTTATTCATTGTTTGCCAGTATCTCTCAAAATTATAGTCATGTGCCTCTTGACCCATCTTCAGGATTTTATTCCAAAAGTGTACTAACATGTGTTCAACATTACAACGTGTGTAAGGTTGTTGTAACATGTTGTTGTTTAGTTGCTAAGTCTTATCTGACTCAACTGGGACCCCATGGACCCCCTGCCAGGCTCCTCTGTCCATGGGATTCTCCAGGCAAGAATGCTGGAATAGGTTGCCTTTCCTTCTCCAGGGGATCTTCCCGACCCATGGATTGAACTCACGTCTCCTGCTTGGCAGGCAGATCCTTTACCACTGAGCCACCTGGGAAGCCCCTAAGATTGCTCTAGAGTTCTAGAATTTGTGCTACTCGTGCAGTGTTATCTGACCTAGCCAAAGATTGGCCAAACACAAATATCTATCAATAGGAGACTATGTAAAGAGACCACAGTTCATCCATATACTTTATTGTGTGTGGGGAAAAAAAATTATTGTGGAAGAAAATGGCAAGCAACTCCAGCATTCTTGCCTGGGAAATCCCATGGACAGAGAAACCTGGCAGGCTACAGTCCATGGGGTCACAAAGAGTCGGACACAACTGAGCAATTAAACAACAAATAAGAATAAGGGACCTCTTTTGGTATGATATGGAGCTATATGTCATTACTATATACTGAATGAAAAATACAAGAGACAGCACAGTGACTGTATTTATGCTATCATTAGTGCAGGAAAAATAGAGAGGTTCTTCCCATTCTCTTCCCTTTTTCTTCTTCCTTCCATTTCACCCTTTCCTTTCTTCTTAAATATTTCTAAAGCTATTAAGGAGAGTCGGAGTGGGGCGTGGTAGGCTCAGGGGTGAGGGCAGGGCCATGGGGAGGGATGGTTACAACAGCCCATTGCTGTCTAGAAACCTGAGTGGAGTAAAGGATGTTGGCACAGGGCAGTGGCCCAGCACAGGATGTCAGAGTCCAAGTAGGAAAAGGGTAGAGTTCACAGGGGGAGCAGCATGGGTGTAGGAGCCCACAGGGAAAGGGTAGCATCTGCACAGGCTGGGAACCAGGTTTCTCACATCAGAGGAGTTCCAGATACGGAAAAAGTGCAAATAAGAATGAACCCTATGGTCCTGGATTGGAGTTGGAGATACTGGATATGGATATTTTCTGTATTTTGCTCTTGCAAATACTGTTGTAATCAGTAACTTTGTATATTGTCAGCTCTCAGAGGGCCTTTGCAAGTGATGGGTCCTGGAAGCCTCATCTCAGTAGCTTCAGACTTAGAAAAGTTAATTTAGATATCCAATACTTTTTGTCTGTTTTTTTTCTTTTTATTTTAATGGAGCTCAGATTCACATGTTTGGGTTAGTCAGAATCCTTTGATGTAGGATATATACAGTCATTGTTAGTATTTACATGAAGGGCAATCTTTTACTTACTCATTCACTAATGCGTTTATTTTTTCTAATTTAATAACAAACATCTTCAAATTTTCAATCAAATAAGAACCAGACTCTTAATAATATTATATCCCTACCTAATTACTTTTCCTCATCTCATCCCTCTATTTTTCCTTCAGAAGTAATTGTGATCTTGAATTTTGTGGTTTTCATTCCTTTATACCTTATTTTGTTAAGTTTTATTAAGAATATATGTGTGTCTAAGTAATATATTGTTTAGGTGTTTGTTTTTGAACTTTGTAGAAAAGAGATTGTACTGTATGTGCTTTTCTGGGATTTGATTTTTTTTTTCCCCACTCAGCTTCATATAACAAGTTCACACATGTTGTTGGTTCTGTAACTTGTTCTTTACTACAGTATAATATTCCATTGTGTGCCTATACCACAATGAATTTATCTCCTCTTTTAATGGTGGAGGTCTGACTATTATGAATGGGGCTACTATGAGCATTCTTATTCATGTCTTCTGATGCTATATATGGGCAAGAGCTTGGCCTATACCTAGGAGTGAAATTTCTGGGTTGTGGGGTGTAAGAGTGTTCAGCCTTACAGAGGAATGCCAGATTATTTTCTCAAGCTGTAACAAATTAATTCCCACCAGCAACAGATGAGATTCTCTTGATCCCTATTTTTTCCAGCAATTGATAAAATCAAACTTCTTGATTTTTGGCAATCAAATGGTTGTAAAATGGTATATCAGTGTGATCTTAAGTTGCATTTTCCTGATATATTTATCAAACATATTTGTCTCCCATTCTGCAAAATTCCTATTTGTTCAGCATCTGTTATTGTTTTTTCTCACTTTTTTAATTGGTATAGGAATTCTTTTCTATATTTTTATTAAACTAATCTTTTTGTCGACTATGTAAGCTGCACATATCTCCTAGAATATGTAAGTTGCCTTTTATTTGCTATGTTATCTTTTTATAAACAGAAGTTTTTGATGTAAATGTATTCACATTTATTAAATTTTTTCCTTTACAGTTAATGCTTTTGTATCTTGTTTAAGAAATTCATTTTTCCCTTAAGTATCAGCTTTTGCAGGAATGATGGATAAAAGAAGCAGGAGGAAGATCATGAATAATTTGAATCCACAGTTAATTTAAACCCCATCCCAGGCTGTGATTTGTGCTTCCTATCTCACAAAATCTTTCAGTATCATGAAGGTACCAGATGGCTCAGTTGTAATTTTACTTCCTTTCACCTTCTTGACTATCTCTAATGGAAGTGGTAAAGAACCATGAAATGACCAAGAGGTAGATGACTTGGTTACCCAGGAGTTGCTAATACAGTATTGCGATAGTCAAAAGTTGATTCTTAATTTAGCTGAAAAATGAGAGTATGCAGATATCCTGAGAGTACCAATATGAATCAAAGTGCTTTCTTTGTGTGTATTTATATATTTCTTAGAGAAGTTTCATCAGGTTAAAGTCAGTTGACTTATAATCATCTCCTTCTATTTTGTTTAGGTTTATTTATAAAGCTGGATCCTAACAAAAGTTCAACATAAAAGAGCTTCTGGTGAATTCCATAGTAGTCTGCGTAAGGCTGCCCCTCCTCCAGAAGAAGCAGTTGTCTCCAGTCCTGCTCTTGTCATCCACTGTTGAATCCCCATCAGGCAAAACCTGCTAGCACGAAACTTCCTAAATAAATCTTTTGAATTCAATTCCAGGAGCTCCATTTCCACCTTCCAAACTTTTTTTTTAACACAGAGACACTCCCTGTGAGAGTATTAGCAATTCTTTCTGTCTCCTTAGGATGAGTGTCTGGTTCTCCTTAAATCTGAATGGGCTCCTTAAGGTTGCTCAGGTATGATGTCTGATCCATTGCACACAAGAGGAAAAATTCATCAGAAACTTTTACCACAAACTTGGAAATGTCAGAAAACTGAAGAAAGGAATGAATATGTGGGTACATGAGTGTGTGTGTGTGTGTGTGTGTGTGTGTGGTGTATGCATTATAAATTACAAAACTAGCTTTGTTGTATCTAAACAAATCTTCTAGGCTACAGGAGGAAACAAGCAGTTTCTACAGAATCAGACCCTTCACCTCTGTTGGAGTCTAGGGATTAAACTACTGTACCATTTTAACATAGACTGTGTTATTGTCTCTTACCAGTAGCATGATTTATCATCACTGGAAGGAGCCTGTATTCATTTCCTAAGTGTCCTAAGTCCATTTGGACTTCTATAACAAAATACCACAGGCCAGGTAGCTTGTAAAAAACAGAAATTTATTGCTCACAGTTAAAATGAGTTAAAATGGAAAGTCCCAAGATCAGGGTGCCGGTGTGTTCACCTTCTGACGTGGGCCCGCTTACTAGTTCATATCCAGTACCTTCTCACTCCATTTTAACATAGACTGTGTTATTGTCTCTTACCAGTAGCATGATTTATCATCACTGGAAGGAGCCTGTATTCATTTCCTAAGTGTCCTAAGTCCATTTGGACTTCTATAACAAAATACCACAGGCCAGGTAGCTTGTAAAAAACAGAAATTTATTGCTCACAGTTAAAATGAGTTAAAATGGAAAGTCCCAAGATCAGGGTGCCGGTGTGTTCACCTTCTGACGTGGGCCCGCTTACTAGTTCATATCCAGTACCTTCTCACTGCGTCCTTACATGGTGGAAGGAGCTAGAGATCTCTTTGGATCTTTTTATAAGGAGACTAATCACATTCTTGAAGGCTTCACCTTAAGCACTTCCCAAAAGCCCTGCCTATTGATACCATCATATTGGGCATTAGGACTTCAACATATGAATTGGGCCAGCCCAGGGTGGGGTGACCCAAACATTCAGACCTTATTGCCAAATTCAGACTTAAATTGAAGAAAGTAGGGAAAACCACTAGACCATTTAGGTATGACCTAAATCAAATCCCTTATGATTATACAGTGGAAGTGAGAAGTAGATTTAAGGGACTAGATCTGATAGATAGAGTGCCTATTGAACTATGGACAGAGGTTCGTGACATTGTACAGGAGACAGGGATCAAGACCATCCCCATGGAAAATAAATGCAAAAAAGCAAAATGGCTGTCTGGGGAGGCCTTACAAATAGCTGTGAAAAGAAGAGAGGCGAAAAGCAAAGGAGAAAAGGAAAGATATAAGCATATGAAGGCAGAGTTCCAAAGAATAGCAAGGAGAGATAAGAAAGCCTTCCTCAAAACCAGAATTGAAAGAGACACATGTACTCCAGTGTTCATTGCAGCACNAGTCCCTTGGACTGCAAGGAGATCCAACCAGTCCATTCTGAAGGAGATCAGCCCTGGGTGTTCTTTGGAAGAAATGATGGTAAAGCTGAAACTCCAGTACTTCGGCCACCTCATGCAAAGAGTTGACTCATTAGAAAAGATTCTGATGCTGGGAGGGATTAGGGGCAGGAGGAGAAGGGATCGACAGAGGATGAGATGGCTGGATGGTATCACTGACTCGATAGACGTGAGTCTGAGTGAACTCTGGGAGTTGGTGATGGACAGGAAGCCTGGCATGCTGCGATTCATGGGGTCACAAAGAGTCGAACACTACTGATTGACTGAACTGAACCTCCATAAAGACCATATTTCCAAATAAGGTCACATTATAAGGTACTGGGAGGGTTAGGACTTCACCATACATTTTGAGGGACAGGGGACACAATTCAAACCATAACAGAACTTTAGACAAGAATAAAAGTAAATTGAGAAACTAATGTTCTAGAAAATATATTCTGCTTCCAGTAGATTGAGTTGAATCTATTGCAGGTAATGGATTCTTTGCCTTCAGTTTCTTGCTTGTTTTCTCCTTATTAAAAGTTTAGGCTGAACTGAGATCACCATTTTCAAAGGTCAAGCTGGTTCAGTACTGACAGTTTCCTATGGCTTAACCTAATAACTTAGAAATACCTGTGGGGGCTTCCCCAATGGTTCCCTGGTGGCTCAGGCATGAAGAATCTGCCTGCCAGTGCAGGAGATATGGGTTTGATCCCACATTCCTCAGAGCAGTTAAGGCCGTGTGCCACGACAATTGAGCCTGTGCTCTAGAGCCCAGGAGCTGCAATTATTGAGTCAACACACTGCAGCTGCTGAAGACCATATCCTCTAGAGCCCATGTTCCACACCAAGAGAAGCCAGCACATTGAAATGAAGAGTAGCTCCCGCTCACCACAACTAGAGAAAGTCCTCACACCAATGAAGACCCAGCATAACCAAAAATAATAAATAAATAAAATTTTTGAAGAAAGAAATATCCTTGTGGTCCCTAGCCAGTCATCCTTCCACAGGTACAAGATCAGCTGGACTCCTCTACTTCCAGGGCCAACTGATCCTGGGATGGCCAAGTCTCCTGTCCTGGAAGCTCTGTCTCTAGGGCCCACCTGAAGTTCCCAAACTCAAAGAAAAGCCCCAGCAGATGACTCACTGCAGAGGCGAGGCTGGTAGTTTCATCTCCCTGGAAACTCAGAGAGAGCTTGCGAAAGTGTCAGAGAAGTGCCTGGGCTTGCAGCTCTGCAGTTTACATGTCTGGCAACAACCACTCTTTCTTCCCAGTCTTCCTTCCGTCTAATCCTAGGACTACAGAGACAGTGGGCTTTTATGACAGCTCTGTCTCACAGCTTGCTTTCAAGGACACTAGGCATGTTAAAAATGTGAAGCTCAAAGAACAAGCCAGCACTGCCATCTAGTCTCACTTAATTAGTACAATTTAGACAGTGAAAGTATTTAATCATTTGGTCAGACTTACAAAGCTTTGGTAAAGAACCCCCTGCCAATGCAGAAAACATAGGAAATGAGAGTTGGATCCCTGGGTCAGGAAGATCCCCTGGAGGAGGACATGGCAATCCACTCCAGTGTTCTTGCCTGGAGAATCCTGTATACAGAGGAGCCTGGCAGGCTACAATCCATAGGGTCGCTAGAGTCAGACACAACTGAAGTGACTTAGCATGGACACAAGAAATTGCTACGACACACCAGACCTTCATCCAAGGGAAAAAGCTAACAGGAAGAATGCCAAATGACTGGTTTCTCTTCTTTCTATCAAATATGCTCATACCTCCGTTTCTAGCCATTGTGCAGTTTTAGTTCTGACACTGCTTTGTCTGTGTCCAAAGTTCAGTTCAGTTCAATTCAGTTCAGTCGCTCAGTCGTGTCCAACTCTTTGCGACCCCATGAATCGCAGCACACCAGGCCTCCCTGTTCATCACCAACTCCAGGAGTTCACTCAGACTCGCATCCATCGAGTCAGTGATGCCATCCAGCCATCTGATCCTCAGTCATCCCCTTCTCCTCCTGCCCCCAATCCCTCCCAGCATCAGAGTCTTTTCCAATGAGTCAGCTCTTCGTATGAGGTGGACAAGGTACTGGAGTTTCAGCTTCAGTATCATTCCTTCCAAAGAAATCCCAGGGTTGATCTCCTTCAGAATGGACTGGTTGGATCTCCTTGCAGTCCAAGGGATTCTCAAGAGTCTTCTCCAACACCACAGTTCAAAAGGATCAATTCTTTGGCGCTCAGCCTTCTTCACAGTCCAACTCTCACATCCATACATGACTACTGGAAAAACCATAGCCTTGACTAGACGGACCTTAGTTGGCAAAGTAATGTCTCTGCTTTTGAATATACTATCTAGGTTACTCATAACTTTTTTTCCAAGGAGTAAGCGTCTCTTAATTTCATGGCTGCAATCACCATCTGCAGTGATTCTGGAGCCCAAAAAAATAAAGTCTGACCCTGTTTCCACTGTTTCCCTATCTATTTCCCATGAAATGGGGAACCAGAGATCAAATTGCCAACATCCACTGGATTTTGGAAAAAGCAAGAGAGTTCCAGAAAAACATCTATTTCTGCTTTATTGAAATATCCCAAAGCCTTTGACTGTGTGGATCACAATAAACTGTGGAAAATTCTAAGAGAGATGGGAATACCAAACCACCTGACCTGCCTCTTGAGAAATCTGTATGCAGGTCAGGAAGCAACAGTTAGAACTGGACATGGAACAACAGACTGGTTCCAAATAGGAGAAGGAGTCCGTCAAGGCTGTATATTGTCACCCTGCTTATTTAACTACTATGCAGAGTACATCATGAGAAACGCTGGACTGGAAGAAACACAAGCCGGAATAAAGATTGCTGGGAGAAATATCAGTAACCTCCGATATGCAGATGACACCACCCTTATGGCAAAAAGTGAAGAGGAACTAAAAAGCCTCTTGATGAAAGTGAAAGAGGAGAGTGAAAAAGTTGGCTTAAAGCTCAACATTCAGAAAATGAAGATCATGGCATCTGGTCCCATCACTTCATGTCCAATAGATGGGGAAAATGTGGACACAGCATCAGATTTCATTTTCTTGGGCTCCAAAATCGATGCAGATGGTACCACAGCCATGAAATTAAGACACTTGCTCCCTGGAAGGAAAGTTATGACAAATCTAGACAGCATATTAAAAAGCAGAGACATCACTTTGCCAACAAAGTTCTGTATAGTCAAAGCTATGGTTTCTCCAGTAGTCATGTATGGATTTGAGAGTTGGACCATAAAGAAAGCTGAGTGCCACAGAATTGATGCTTTCAAATTGTGTTGCTGGAGAAGACTCTTGATAGTCCCTTGAACTGCAAGGAGATCAAATCAGTCAGTCTTAAAGGAAAATAACTAAGGGAAAAGCTCAGTAGCTGTTAACACAGGGTTTTCCCCATAGCCAGTGAGGCCAAAATGGGTTCCCTGTTTTGCAACAGACTGTTCCTAGGCTTGCCCAAGCCCTGGCATTCCTGCCCTTATCAGATTTTTACTTTGATAAATACATAAGATTAGCAAAAGGTGGCTAAACAGGAAGGAGATAAGAGCACAGTTGTTGCAACCTTCACTCGATTACTAGCTTGCTGTGTAACTCATGCAGTTGTTCCTCACTGCCCATTTCCCTCGTCCCTGTGATTCTCCAGGCAAGAACACTGGAGTGGGTTGCCATTTCCTTCTCCAATGCATGAAGTGAAAAGTGAAGTGAAGTCGCTCAGTCGTGTCCAACCCTCAGCGACCCCATGGACTCCGTCCATGGGATTTTCCAGGCAAGAGTACTGGAGTGGAGTGCCATTGCCTTCTCCATTCCCCTCTACACTGGGTGGAAAATAACATCTTGAATGAAGATTAGGAATAGATGCTGGTCAGTGTTAAAATATCCTCAAACTATCAGTGCAAACATAACAAGGCAGTGAGTTTTTGCTCTTAACCCCATGCTTCTAAATGTCTAAGAAGTGCAATAAGAAGATAGGCATGTACAGAAATACATTACTGGAGAAATAAAAAATAACGGAAAATAAAGGTAACTTTTTTCCTCTAATTGGAAAGTGGATGGAAACAAAGGGAAGTCAAGAAAAACTTACTCTTTATTAAGCAACTTCTTGTCTCCTGTGTTGCCCACCTCATTACCTTCTCAGGACCCTGACATTCCCTCTACCCTAGGGAGCTGTAAAGTCAAATTGGTGTTCTACTAATAACCAGCCATCATGGAGCCCTCGCAAAACATTTCAGTGCCAGCTGAAATGGTAGGAACAAGGTAATGTCTTTCAAATTTATATCACTGAAAATAAACCATGGACTTCTCTTCTCAGGAGGGTTCAAATTTATTCTGATAGTATTCTTGGTCTTGCACTTCTATGGTCAACCCAGAATTGCAGAATTGGCTCAATCTTCTTAAGTGTAGATTTAAAATTAAGTGGACTGCAGACAAAGGTGCCACAAGAAAAAGAAAAACACCAAAAGATTAATATCCTTTTTGAATATGGTTACAAACATTCTCAACAAGACAGAAGTAAACTGAATTTCAACAGCACATTTAAAAGATTACATACACCATGACCACAGGGGTTTATCCCTGAAACACAACAATAGTTCAACATAAGAAAATCAGTAAAGAAAATCAGTAATAGAACCAAGGCAGAAAACTACATGGTCATCTCAATAGATGCAGAAAAGTCATTGGACAAAATTCAATATCTTTCCATGACAAATATACCAAAAAATAGGAATAGAAAATAACTTCATTAACATAGTAAAGGGCACCTATGAAAAATTCTCAGCTATCATACTGAATAGTGAAAGACTGAAAGCTTTCCCCTTTAACTCAGAAACAAACAAACAAGGATTCATACTTTTACTACTGCTATTCTAAGTAAAACCAAAGTCCTAGACAATAATTGAACAAGAAAAATAAAAGGCATCCAAATTGGAAAGGAAGAAGTAAAGCTATTTTTAGATGATATGGGTTTATACATAGACAATGCCAAAGAATCAACCAAAAAACTAGCTATAGGTAATAAATGAATTCAGCAAAGATACAGCATACAAGACTTCATATTAATTTTAAACTTTTGTGCATCAAAGGACATTATCAAGAAAGTGGAAAGGCAACATATAGAATGGGAGAAAATATTTATAAATTATGTATCTAATAAGGGTTTAGTACCCAGAATATATAAAGAATTCTTAAAACTCAACCTCAAAGGCCCACAATTTAAAAATCAGCAAAGCACTTGAATTTACATTTCTCCAAAGAAGGAACACAAATTGCTAACAAACACAAGAAAGATGTTCAACATAATTGGTCATTAGGGAGTTCCATATCAAAACCACACTCATGCTCACTAAAATGACTATAATTTTTTATGGAAAATGTGTCAACCAGAATGTGAAGAAATGGGAATCCTCCTACACTGTTGGTCAGAATATAAAAGGGTGCTGGTATTCTGGAAGTTTGGTGGTTCCTCAAAAACTCCTAGAGGAGAACATAGGCAAAAACACTCTCCAACATAAATCACAGTAGGATTCTCTATGACCCACCTCCCAGAATACTGGAAATAAAAGCAAAAACAAGCAAATGGGACCTAATTAAAATTAAAAGCTTCTGCACAACAAAGGAAACTATAAGCAAGGTGAAAAGACAGCCTTCAGAATGGGAGAAAATAATAGCAAAGCAACTGACAAAGGATTAATCTCAAAAGTATACAAGCAATTCCTGCAGCTCAATTCCAGAAAAATAAACGACCCAATCAAAAAATGGGCCAAAGAAATAAACAGACATTTCTCCAGAGAAGACATACAGATAGCTAACAAACACATGAAAGGATGTTCAACATCACTCATTATCAGAGAAATGCAAATCAAAACCACAATGAGGTACCGTTTCACACCAGTCAGAATGGCTGCGATACAAAAGTGTACAAGCAATAAATGCTGGAGAGGGTGTGGAGAAAAGGGAACCCTCTTACACTGTTGGTGGGAATGCAAACTAGTACAGCCACTATGGAGAACAGTGTGGAGATTCCTTAAAAAACTACAAATAGAACTGCCATACAACCCAGCAATCCCACTGCTGGGCATGCACACTGAGGAAACCAGAAATGAAGGAGACACGTGTACCCCAATGTTCATCACAGCACTGTCTATAATATCCAGGACATGGAATAACCTAGATGGCCATCAGCAGATGAATGGATAAGAAAGCTGTGGTACATATACACAATGGAGTATTACTCAGCCATTAAAAAGAATACATTTGAATCAGTTCTAATGAGGTGGATGAAACTGGAGCCTATTATGCAGAGTGAAGTAAGCCAGAAAGAAAAACACCAATACAGTATACTAACACATATATATGGAATTTAGAAAGATGGTAACAATAACCCTGTATG
>SJXQ01012821.1:211047-254545 GCA_006408695.1 Aepyceros melampus | reverse complement strand
TGGGGCTGATTATACAGAGTGAAGTAAGCCAGAAAGAAAAACACCAATACAGTATACTGACATATATATATATATATATATATATATATATGGAATTTAGAAAGATGGTAATGATAACCCTGTATGCAAGACAGCAAGAGACACAGATGTATAGAACAGTCTTTGGACTCTGTGGGAGAGGGTGAGGGTGGGATGATTTGGGAGAATGGCATTGAAACATGTATAATATCATATGTGAAACGAATCGCCACTCCAGGTTTGATGCATGATACAGGATGCTCGGGGCTGGTGCACTGGGATGACCCAGAGGGATGGTATGGGGAGGGAGGTGGGAGGGGAGTTCAGGATGGGGAACACGTGTACACCTGTGGCGGATTCATGTCGATATATGGCAAAATACAATATTGTAAAGTAATTAGTCTCCAATTAAAATAAATATATTTTTAAAAAATGTTAAGCACAGAATGACCCAGCAATTCTATCTTAGGTGTATGTTCAAGAAAAATAGAAACATGTCCACACAAACTTATACACAAAAGTTAATAGCCACATTATTCATAATAGCCAAAAGGTGGGAAAAAAAAAACCCAAATGGAAAATAACAGATGTTGGCAAGGACATGGAGAAATTCTAACCCTCATATGATGCTAGTGGGAAAATAAAATAATGCAGCCACTTTGGAAAAAAGTTTGGCAGTTCATCAAAAAGCTAAACATAAAAATTACTATATGACACAGCATTTCCAAAGGAATTGAAAAGAGATACTCTATAGCCATCAGAGAAGAAAAAGAAATAAAAGCAATCATGACTGGAAAAGAAGTGAAACACACTTTTTGCAGAAGACATGATTCCTTACACAGAAAGCTCTAAAGGTGCCACCAGAAAATTATTAGTTCTAATCAACGAATTAAAGAGTCGTGTCCAACTCTTTATGACTCCATGAACTGCAGTACGCCAGGCCTTCCTGCCCATCACCAACTCCCAGAGTTTTCCCAAACTTGTGTCCATTGAGTTGGTGATGCCATCCAACCATCTCATCCTCTGTTGTCCCCTTCTCCTCCCACCTTCAATCTTTCCCAGCATCAGGGTCTTTTCAGTGAGTCAACTCTTCATATCAGGTGGCTAAAGTATTGGACCTTCAGCTTCAGCATCAGTCCTTCCAATGAATATTCAGGATTGATTTCCTTTAGGATGGACTGGTTGGATCTCCTTGCAGTCCAAGGGACTCTCAAGAGGCTTCTCCAACACCACAGTTCAAAAGCATCAGTTTTTTAGTGCTCAGCTTTCTTTATTCAACTCTCACATCCATACATGACCACTGGAAAAAACATAGCTTTGACTAGACAGAGTTTGTTGGCAAAGTAATGTCTCTGCTTTTTAATACACTGTCTAGGTTTATCATAGCTTTTCTTCCAAGGATCAAGTGTCTTAATTTCATGGCTGCAGTTACCATCTGCAGTGGTTTTGGAGCCCAAGAAGATAAAGTCTGTCATGATTTCCATTGTTTCCCCATCTATTTGCCATGAAGTGATGAGATTGGATGGCATGATCTTAGTTTTTCGAATGTTGAATTTTAAGCAAGCTTTTTCACTCTCCTCATTTACTTAGTTTGTTGGCAAAGTAATGTCTCTGCTTTTTAATACACTGTCTAGGTTTATCATAGCTTTTCTTCCAAGGATCAAGTGTCTTAATTTCATGGCTGCAGTTACCATCTGCAGTGGTTTTGGAGCCCAAGAAGATAAAGTCTGTCATGATTTCCATTGTTTCCCCATCTATTTGCCATGAAGTGATGAGATTGGATGGCATGATCTTAGTTTTTCGAATGTTGAATTTTAAGCAAGCTTTTTCACTCTCCTCATTTACTTCTTAATTAGTGAACACTAATGGTTCTGGAACTGCTTAGTCAATTGGTTATCTTCATTTTGTGCTAAATACAGCAGTAAAAATAAAAGAAGTTGTGATATATACACACAATGGAATATTACTCAGCTATAAAAACAAATGCATTTGAATTGGTTCTAGTGAGGTGGATGAACCTAAAGCCTATTTTACAAAGGAACGTAAGTCAGAAAGAGAAAAATAAATATCATATATTAATGCATATATATATATATATATGGTTGGCCACCTCATGCAAAGAGTTGACTCATTGGAAAAGACCCTGATGCTGGGAGGGATTGGGGGTAGC
This sequence comes from Aepyceros melampus, assembly GCA_006408695.1. Taxonomy (NCBI): domain Eukaryota; kingdom Metazoa; phylum Chordata; class Mammalia; order Artiodactyla; family Bovidae; genus Aepyceros; species Aepyceros melampus. Next base: position 252,357 of record SJXQ01012821.1, on the reverse strand, counting down.
AGGAGAAGGGGAAAATGAAGGATGAGATGGCTCGATGGCATCACTGACTCGACGGACGTGAGTCTGAGTGAACTGCTGGAGTTGGTGATGGACAGGGAGGCCTGGCATGCTGCGATTCATGGGGTCGCAAAGAGTCGGACCTGACTGAGCGACAGAACTGAACTGATTGATATATGGAATCTAGAAAGACTGTACTGATAAATCCATCTACAGGGCAGCAATGGAGATGCAGACATAGAGAAGAGATTTTGGACACAGTGGAAGAAAGAGAAGGTGGGATATTTGAGAGAGTATCATTGAAACATATACATTACCATATGTCAAGTAGATAGCCAGTGGGAAAATACAAAATGACACAGGGAATCCAAAGCCTGTGACAACTTAGAGGAGTGGGATGGGGAGGGAGGTGGGATGGAGGTTCAAGAGGGAGGGGACATACATATACCTATGGCTGATTCATGTTGATGTATGGCAGAAACCGTCACAATATTGTAAAGTAATTATCCTCCAGTTTAAAACAAAAGACTGCAAAAGAATAAAATTTAATTTTAAAAAAGAGAGACTCTAACAGGACTGATTGTTCATTACAGTATTTTCAAATTTTCTTAATATTATCGTTATTTCCAGCTGCGTCAGGCCTGAGTGGCAGTGTGCAGGCTTCTCTCCAGCTGTGGCCCGTGGGCTCACTACTTGTGGCACACGGGCTTAGTTGCCCCACAGCACGTGGGACCTTAGGTCCCCACCAGGGATCCAACCCGAATCCCCCACACTGGAAGGCAGATTCTTAACCACTGGACCTCCAGGGAAGTCCTCCACTGCAGTATTTTTCAAATTGCCAAAAGGAAGAAAACCAAGTGCCCATCAGCAGATAAATGGGTAAACAAAATCCACAAAACATAATATTATTCAAGCATAAAAAGAAGGAAATTCTGACACATGCTACAACATGAATGAACTTGAAAACATGTTAAGAAAATACGCCAGACACAAGAGGACAAATATATGATTCCACTTGTATGAGTTATCTAGAGTAGGCAAATTCATAGAGACAGAAAACAGATTAGGGGTTAAAAGAGGGCTGGAGGGAGTGAGGAATAGGGAGTTATTGTTTAACAGGTACAGAATTTCTGTTTGGGACAATCAAAACATTTTGGAAATAGTGGTGATAGTTACACAATATTGTGGATGTAATTAATGCCATGAGTTGTACACTTGAAAGTGATTAAAATGGCTAGTTTATGTTATATATATATATATATATATATATATAATATATATATACCACAACTTTTAAAATTTACTCTGACATATAGAAAGCATTGAATTATACACTTTACTGTGTGAATTGTATGTTAAATAAATGTTATATCAGTAAAGCTGTTAGAAAAAAAAAGAGGTATACTAACAATGCAAGCCCATGTTCCCCCCCACTATCCTGAAGTATAGCATTCCTATGAAACCTTTCAGACCTGAAATAAGGTAAAGGGAAGAAACAGTTTCCTAAGGACACATGTTGCTGGTAAGTTGAGACAAAGCACAGATGCTCAGACATGATTCAAAGGTGCGGCACTTGATGCTAAGATGCTGAAGATGCTGAAATTCCCTGGGAAGGAGTTGACAGTGCCACTTTATATATATATATATATATATATATATAATATATATATACCACAACTTTTAAAATTTACTATGACATATAGAAAGCATTGAATTATACACTTTACTGTGTGAATTGTATGTTAAATAAATGTTATATCAGTAAAGCTGTTAGAAAAAAAAAGAGGTATACTAACAATGCAAGCCCATGTTCCCCCCCACTATCCTGAAGTATAGCATTCCTATGAAACCTTTCAGACCTGAAATAAGGTAAAGGGAAGAAACAGTTTCCTAAGGACACATGTTGCTGGTAAGTTGAGACAAAGCACAGATGCTCAGACATGATTCAAAGGTGCGGCACTTGATGCTAAGATGCTGAAGATGCTGAAATTCCCTGGGAAGGAGTTGACAGTGCCACTCGGGGTGTCTCGGGGTACCTTCCACCTCTAAAAGCCTCACTGCAAAGCAAATGCTGAATGCTGTTTTTGCTTTTCAACTTTTTTCATAAAAGCAAAACTCCTCTTCAGATTTCTTTCAGTTAGTGAAAACAAGTACTAATATAGGTCTTTTGTAAAATCAAAGTTGAGTAAAGCAAATTTTTCAAAAGCAAACAAAAGAAAACAGCAGAGCCATCACTCATATTACCAGGAGTCCTTTGTCAGTCACATTACAAGAGTGAAACAATGATGTATCCAGTTTTGTTGATCTCACTTAAAATACTATTACAATAAGGTGTTTCTAGTAAAAGCAAAAACATGATTTGTATTGATACCAAATAAATTATTTTAATTGTTTAAAAATTAAGTGGGCTGAAAAATGTATCAATTTTGTGTTTGCGCTGTGTTTATTTTGCAAATCTTCTTTAACTTATTACTCAGAGGAAATCAAAATTGCCCAAGCAAGAGCCTTTGAAGTCTTCATTTTCTTCTACTGTTTCTCAGCCAGGTTCTTCCTAGGCTATAGTCATTCTCAAGAGCAGAACATTTTCAAACTCATTCAACTTATCTTTGACCCTCAAAAACCTTTCAGTACAATGATCTGAATCTTACCAAATTGTCTAATAATCTGACAAAGTGATTGGAAACCAGAAAGTTTCCCACTCATGTCTCAATCTCAAAATCTTAATAAAACTATCTAATCTTTTTCCCTGAAGGAAAAGTATTATGAAATAGACACAAACTGGTCTTTTTTTTTTTTTCTGTAACACCTTTACGCAACACTATTTAATCATTCTGTTATGTAAACAGGACAGAGGTTAGCAAATTGGGGACCAGTGCACGAGGATGATCCAGAGAGATGATATGGGGAGGGAGGTGGGAGGGGGGTTCAGGATTGGGAACTCATGTACACCCGTGGCGGATTCATGTCAATGTATGGCAAAACCAATACAGTATTGTAAAGTAAAATAAAGTAAAAATTAAAATTAAAAAAAAGCAAAAGAACCAGAGGGTAAATATTTTAGGCTCCTTGGTCATACAATCTGTCACAGCTACTTACCTGTGACACTGTAGCTCCAAAGCAGTTACAGATAATAAAAGTAGCCTCCCTTATCCATAGGGGATACTTTCAAAGACCCCCGATTGATGCCTGAAACCTCAGATAGTGCTGAACCTTATATTTACTACGTTTCCTCCTCTACATATATACTTGTGATAAAGTTGGGGCTTCCCTGGCAGATTAGGGGGTAAAGAATCCACCTGCAACACAAGAAGCTCCAGTTCGATTCCTGGGTCAGGAAGATTGCCTGCATAGGCTATCCATTCCAGTATTCTTGCCTGGAGAATTTCATGGACAGAGGAGCCTGGCAGGCTACATCCACTGGGCCACAGAGCTGGACATGACTGAGCAACCTTCACTCACTTCATTATGATAAAGCTTAACTTATAAATTAGGCACAGTAAGAGAACAATAACTAACAATAAAATAGAGCAACTATAACAATATACTGCAATAGTTATGTGAATGTGATAGCCCTCTCTCACAATAGCTTATTGTACAAACTTAATGCCTTTTCCATCTTAAAAAGCACGTCCCTTGCACTCTGGCCGTAACTTTCACAGTGTGAGGTGCAACAGCAAGCTAGCACAAGTTCTTTTTCCTTCATCACAACTTCATGCAGAAGATGAAGTTCTTCATGGATAGAAGATTCATCCTTACCATTCTTCTTAGCAACCTCAGCATACGATTTTTTTTCTTTCCTTTTTAGTTGAGAACTCTCACCTTTTCACTTAAAGGAGGCGCTGTCTCTTTGGGAATCCTCTTAGACATATTTGAATTGCCAGTATCACCACTCTTGTGCTCTGGGCTCAGCCATGTCCAGCTCTTTGCGACCACATGGACTATATACAGCCCACCAGCCTCCTCTGTCCATGGGATTTTTTTCAGGCAAGCATACTGAAGTGGGTTGCCATTTCCTCCTCCATGGTGTGTTTTGGGGATATTTTTAAATAAAATAAGAGTTACTGGAACACAAGAACTATGATACCATGGCAGTGGATTGATAGGGATGAGGTGGGAGATAGATGGGCATCTGGGCTGGACAGCTGCTGTTTGTCAAGTGGAGTAAAACTGAGGCTTTATTCTCCACTCCAAAGAGGAAGCGAATGGCAGAAGCTGAGCTCTGCTGAAGTAAAGAGACAAGATGACCACTCTGGAGGTCAAGAAACCTTTCCTGTCTGCACAGTCCCAAGAAGGCTCCTTAGGGGTCAAGAGGACATCACCCTGTTGTAAGTGTGGACATGCACCCACAGACCTCTGTATGGGATTCATCTTAGTAAACAGTTGCACGTGCATCTTGGGGTGGGTCTTAGGACCAGTCATGTGTGAAAAAAGAAACAAGATAACTGGACAAACGTAAACAAAGGCCCCAGAAGGACTGTCCTATATAAGTGATTAAAATCACCTCTTTACTGCACTCCTTCTCCTCATTAGAATGTCCACAACCTTTCTCTCTGCTTTGCTTCTGTCTTAAATAAACTGTTTCTCTGCTCTCCTGCATGTTATGCCGTATCTTTAAAAAATAAACTTTGTACCTGCTTTTACAGTGTTGGCCTCCTTGAAACACTCTTGCTTTCAAGTGGGAGAAAGAGCAGGGCCTCTTTGCTTCTGGCCTCTAGTCCCTGGCGGCCTAGTGGCCAGATTCCTGCTTTTCATCCTGGTAGTTGTTGTTATTTAGTTGCTCAGTCATGCTCAACTCTTTGTGACTCCATGGATTGCAGCACGCCAGGCTTTTCTGTCCTTCACCATTGCCCAGATTTTGCTCAAACTCATATCCATTGAGTCAGTGATGCCATCCAACCATCTCATCCTCTATCATCCCTTTCTTCTCCCACCTTCAATCTTTCCCAGCATCAGGGTCTTTTCTAGTGAGTCAGCTCTTTGCATCAGGTGGCCAAAGTATTGGAGCTTCAGCTTCAGCATCAGTCCCTTCAATGAATATTCAGGGTTGATTTCCTTTAGGATGGACTGCTTTGATCTCCTTGCAGTCCAAGGGACTCTCAAGAGTCTTCTCCAGCTCCACAGCTAGAAAGCATCAAATTTGCTCCACTCAGTCCTCTTTATGGCCCAACCCTCACATCCATACATAACTACTGGAAAAACCATAGCTTTGACTATACAGATCCAGGGTACCCATGTCCAATTCCTGGGCAGGGAAATAAGACCTCTTTTCAGGACCACTCACTGCATCTCTCCAAGATCATTTGGTGCTGAAACCTAGGAGTTCAAGTTAAACTGCAGGTCTCCCCAAATTGTTGGCTGCACACTCTTAACTTTCTCTCTCCCATGCTTCTATGATTTTCTTTCCCACTTCACTTCACAGCTAGGCTTCTAATAGCTTTACCCAATGCTTTAATACCCTCTTGGGGAAAGACTATTGCCAAACCCACTGTTGTCAATATCAAATAATTGGCCTTGACTCCATGGTATTTTCCATTGCAGCCAACTCCAATTACTCCAGAGTTCCCGCCTTCACTCCAGGACTTGGCAGCCTGTACCCTGTAACAGACTACTTACTGGGCTGGCCACTGCCAAGCAGCCTGCCTCTCAGGCATTATATGTTGTCTATAAAAAAAACTTAAAGGAAAACTTTGCAACTGCTCTGTACTGCTCTGTATGTCCTCTACAGATGTGAGAGGACATTGCTCAAGGTACCAAGAACAAAGATACCTTGCTCAAGGTACCAAGAACAACCTGAGATAATTGGGTTAGAAATCAGCAGGTGTGTAGCAGGTACTCCAAGTCCTATTAAGCTATAAGGTCAAAGGGAATTCAGACGACACTCTGAGTTCATTTTATGTGCCTCCTAAATGTGTTTAGGACACTGGATTACATTTCTAGAAGCACTCTTTGCTCTCGGTTCCAGGTTGAGACGCAGGAGACATAAGTTCAATTTCTGGGTCGAGAAGATCCCCTGGAAGAGGAAATGGCAACCCACTCCAGTATTCTTGCCTGGAGAATCCCATAGACAGAGGTGCCTGGCTGGCTACAGGCCATAGGATTACAAAGAGTCAGAGATGACTGAGCAACTGAGTATAAACACGTGTAGATTACTCAATATGGGAGGATCTTTTTCTAAACCAGAAGAAACACCTCTGGAATGTGTCCTTAAGAACTGGAAACTTTTTACTGTTATAGTGCCTGGCCTTTACATAAATTGGGGATGGAAAAATGGCCTGAAAATTGGTCTCCTACAATTAGAATTTTTATCATTACAGGATGGGAAAATGAACTGAAGTTCCCTTGTGTTCAAGACTTTATGCCCCTTATCATAATCCTGCTCTATGTGGCTCTCATACTCAAAAACCTGAGGAATCAGAAAATCTCTCCTAACATTCTAAATGATTCTCTTTTAACTTCTCCCACCTCTGAGAGGGGAACCAAGCTTCCCCCATTTCTGAAAGTTCCTGTACTCCTCCAGATTCTTCTGATCAAACTAAGAACTCCAGCTCCCCAGAGGAACAATCCCTGCAGGGACAACATTTTATCAGCCAGTCTGCCCCTGTTACCAGGGTCAAATTGCGCACTGCTGCTCTTGCTGCTGCTAAGTCACTTCAGTCGTGTCCGACCCTGTGCGACCCCATAGACAGCAGCCCACCAGGCTCCCCCATCCATGAGATTCTCCAGGCAAGAACACTGGAGTGGGTTGCCGTTTCCTTCTCCAATGCATGAGAGTGAAAAGTGAAGTGAAGTCACTTAGTCATGTCTGATTCTTAGCGACCCCATGGTCTGAGGAACAATCCCTGCAGGGACAACATTTTATCAGCCAGTCTGCCCCTGTTACCAGGGTCAAATTGCGCACTGCTGCTCTTGCTGCTGCTAAGTCACTTCAGTCGTGTCCGACCCTGTGCGACCCCATAGACAGCAGCCCACCAGGCTCCCCCATCCATGAGATTCTCCAGGCAAGAACACTGGAGTGGGTTGCCGTTTCCTTCTCCAATGCATGAGAGTGAAAAGTGAAAGTGAAGTCACTTAGTCATGTCTGATTCTTAGCGACCCCATGGTCTGTAGCCCACCAGGCTCCTCCATCCATCGGATTTGAGCACTATTTAGTCTATATTCTAGCTATGAATCTATGACTACAGAAAGGGAAGATGATTTTTTTTGACAGGATGACCACAATTCTTTAGATTCCAGAGAAAATTGGTTAAAATAAAACTTTGTCTTGAAATTGCAAAACTGGTCCTCTTTGCATGTGCAATCTGAAAAAGCTACTTTTGATACTGTTGTTTTGTTCTGCTTGTTAAAATAAAACTTTGTCTTGAAGTTGCAAAACTGGTCCTCTTTGCATGTGCAATCAGAAAAAGCTACTTTTGATACTGTTGTTTTGTTCTGCAGTTGGCCACACAGCATGTGGGACCGTTGTTTCCTGACCAGCGATTGAACCTGTGCCCTCTGCACTGGAAGTGTGAAGTCTTAACCACTGGACCATCTGGGAAGTCCCAGAAAAAGCTAGCTTTTGACATACTTTTTCAGAATTCTGACCCTGAAGGAACAAAAATATGCCTAGGAAAAAGCTTGAAGTTAACTCTTACATGTCCTTGCGATACAAACATAGCCCACTTTGCCTGAGACTTCAGCCTTTGGTTGGTTAGTGAAACCTCAAGTCAAGGAGGTGGTGGGAGGTAGGGGAGAAAGGAAAAGAGACATTTTAAATTTCAACTAGAAAACTATATCTCTGTATTTATGTGTGTCTTAGTATGTGTCTTTGCCTTTGAATATATTGCTGAGGTTAATTTGTAAATAAGCTCTGCTCAATTGGCTTAAAAGAAAAGTAAGCACTCACAAATCAAGCAATTCTAAGTACAATAGAGAAACTGAAAATGCTTGGACTTGTTAAACACATGCTTTATATTACATTGAGGAAAGAAATTGTGCCTTGAGAAAATGCATGTTTTTTGAGGTTATAGAATATGTTCTTGAGTGTGCTAATCAAAAATTGCCAATATGACAAATAGTTCATAATTGCTTTTATATTGGTTTTCACTGGAAATTAGGTTTTTTAAGGGTTAAAAATTATAATATGTAATCAAAGCCACTGAAGGGACAAGGGAAGCATTTCAGAGTGCAAAGCAGGTACGATATATGTTTTTGGTGAGAGATAATATAAAAACTGGAGATATCTTATTGAAGGAAATGAGAATAATTTTGTTCTAGAGCCAACTGTATATGGATGGGGAAAAAAATAGGACAAGTTAATATAGATCCAGAAAGTGATAAAGGGTTTGTACAAAAGGAGCATTGGGAAAAGAATTTTGTATGTGCTCAGGACTTTCTAAGATTAATCAGGACTAGATTGAATTTAATTAGGTAAATAAATTTTGTAATTAATAGTAAGCTGGTACCAGACTTAAATTTGGCTTTTTCTCTGTTAAAAGAACAAAGCTTTCTCTTGGGATGCTGCTTTTGATAGCAGGCTGCATGAATTCTGTGTGGATCACAATAAACTGTGGAAAATTCTGAAAGAGATGGGAATACCAGACCACCTGATCTGCCTCTTGAGAAATCTGTATGCAGGTCAGGAAGCAACAGTTAGAACTGGACATGGAACACAGACTGGTTCCAAATAGGAAAAGGAGTACGTCAAGGCTGTATATTGTCACCCTGCTTATTTAACTTCTATGCAGAGTACATCATGAGAAACACTGGACTGGAAGAAACACAAGCTGGAATCAAGATTGCCGGGAGAAATATCGATAACCTCAGATATGCAGATGACACCACCCTTATGGCAGAAAGTGAAGAGGAGCTAAAAGCCTCTGAAAGTGAAAGAAGAGAGTGAAAAAGTTGGCTTAAAATTCAACATTCAGAAAACGAAGATCATGGCACCTGGCCCCATCACTTCATGGGAAATAGATGGGGAAACAGTAGAAACAGTGTCAGACTTTATTTTGGGGGGGCTCCAAAATCACTGCAGATGGTGACTGCAGCCATGAAATTAAAAGACGCTTACTCCTTGGAAGAAAAGTTATGACCAACCTAGATAGTATATTCAAAAGCAGAGACATTACTTTGCCGACTAAGGTCCGTCTAGTCAAGGCTATGGTTTTTCCTGTGGTCATGTATGGATGTGAGAGTTGGACTGTGAAGAAGGCTGAGCGCCGAAGAATTGATGCTTTTGAACTGTGGTGTTGGAGAAGACTCTTGAGAGTCCCTTGGACTGCAAGGAGATCCAACCAGTCCATTCTGAAGGAGATCAACCCTGAGATTTCTTTGGAAGGAATGATGCTAAAACTGAAGCTCCAGTACTTTGGCCACCTCATGCGAAGAGTTGACTCATTGGAAAAGACTCTGATGCTGGGAGGGATTGGGGGCAGGAGGAGAAGGGGACGACCGAGGATGAGATGGCTGGATGGCATCACGGACTCAATGGACGTGAGTCTGAGTGAACTCTGGGAGTTGGTGATGGACAGGGAGGCCTGGCGTGCTGTGATTCATGGGGTCGCAAAGTCGGACACGACTGAGCAACTGAACTGAACTGAACTTAAAATTTTTTGTTATTTTGGTTATCAGGTAAATAAAAAAAGACTGTCTCCTGATATGTACAGGAATCTCAAAATATTTTGAAAACCTCTAAAAACGGTTCTCTCTAAAAGAGAGAAATCCACCTAGACAAAATCTGATGGCAGGCCTTTGACATGGCTTTCTTGCCCTTAGGAATTTAGTCTGAGACTCCTGAGGAATTATACCAGAATCAGCATAGAAGAGCCTATGCAGTCAACAGACCAAACTTATTTTGAAAACAAATTAGCCTTGGCTGTGTTTGGTATAAAAAAAAAAAAAAAAAGTGGGATAATTTTAGGGGAAAAAATGTGTTTCACTGAATATTAAATTCTAGTTTTATTAGTTAAAGTCTGTGTTAGTAAACTCACTTCTTGATAGTTCCTTGCTGTTATGTTATACAGTTACAAGATTTAATTAAATTATTAAAGGAACATTCTAAGCTTGTTTCTAAAGCCTAACTTTTGGGGTAAGATCAGATACTCCATGATCTACAACCAGGAGATTAACACCGGGATATGATCATTTAAATGTAAAGGAACATTCAAGACTATACCAAGGATAACTAATCTAGTAACACTAGAAAATTGGGATAAATGCCTTATGAACAATGCCAATGTACACAATTTCCCTTAAAGATAAGGACTAGTATGAAACAGATTAAGCCAGACAAACTGGGGATATACTCAGTTCAGTTCAGTCACTCAGTCGTGTCCAACTCTGCGACCCCATGAATCGCAGCACGCCAGGCCCCCCTGTCCATCACCAACTCCCAGAGTTCACTCAGACTCAGGTCCATTGAGTCCGTGATGCCATCCAGCCATCTCATCCTCTGTCGTCCCCTTCTCCTCCTGCCCCCAATCCCTCCCAGCATCAGAGTCTTTTCCAATGAGTCAACTCTTCGCATGAGGGGATATACTAGGCTGCACCTAATGAAAGATCTTAAAGTCATATTTATGACCTTACTAATACTACTAGCTATATTATTTCTTTTTTTGGCCTGTTTACACAATTATTATTTCTTACATTACCAAATATGTGACTGAGCCTCTAATAAAATGATGGTCTATAGTTCCATACAAAATCAATTACTGTAATAGTATAACTATAGATATTGGAAGAAGCAACAAGAGGGAATATTTTCCTGGACCTTAAGAGACTAATAAGACAGGTGGTCCAGAGATTTCTGGGTACTGCTAACAAGTCCTAGTCCAATAATAGCATATCGAGTGGCCCTTTGGCAAAATCTTCATCACACCTTGGAATGAACATTCCTAGCACCATGAGACAAAATGAACATAAAATGCATCCCCCAAACCACGGTCAAGTTTATGGCCATGACAGAACCCTGCTGACCGAAAATTAACGCTTGCTACCTGCTTCTGCAAGATTAAATCAGGAACGGCTACAGCTGCTAACCTTCAACATCCCCCGAATGGAATACAGAGTAGAGATCAGCAATGAGACACTCTGTACTCTGAAAACAACTGACAGAACAAGCCTTCAGAATGTTAGATATCTTTAGGTAAGGGTTTTTATGAGCCCAAATTCTTGCATCTTCTCATACCCAGAGAAATACTAAAATTATGAACAGTGACAACTGCTTTGGTTTATGTGTTAATACCACATCAAAGGTTAACACCTACTTGGATGAAACTAAATAACTGGCTACAAGTGTCCTCAAAGTGCCAGGTCTAGACTGGGATTCAGGCTTCTGGACTATTGTTAAGATACAGCCATAGATGTCAGTTGTGTTTTGTCTGCCCGTCTTCCCTTCCTCCCTTGTCTTCTGGTAAAGGAACTCTGCTGGCTTGGCAGACAGCCTTTCTGGGTTACATGTGATTCTATGGGGGGGGGGGACCAATCCCACCTCTGGCACTGGGGCAGGCACTTGAGCAGCGTCAGTCACCTGTGTGTACATTGTATAGACATGTTTATGAGTGTGCACGCATGCATGAGTGTGAGTGTGCATGTGAATGTTGGGGGGAACATGCCTAGTATGTCTGAGTACATGCACATTCCTCTGTGTGTATGTGTTTGCATGGCTCTGCAGGCACTAAAGAGCCAGGGAGCTCTGGTACTGTAGTCCCCAGGGATGCGGGTGGGGAGCAAAGCACAGGGATTCGTGCTGTCTAGGAGCCAGGCCCAGAGAAGGCGATGGCACCCCACTTCAGTACTCCTGCCTGGAAACTCCCGTGGACGGAGGAGCCTGGTGGGCTGCAGTCCATGGGGTCGCTGAGAGTTGGACACGACTGAGCGACTTCACTTTCACTTTTCACTTTCATGCATTGGAGAAGGAAATGGCAACCCACTCCAGTGTTCTTGCCTGGAGAATCCCAGGGACGGGGGAGCCTGGTGGGCTGCCGTCTATGGGGTCGCACAGAATCAGACATGACTGAACTGACTTAGAGCAGCAGCAGCAGGAGCCAGGCCAACCTAGCCTAGCAGAGGGCGCTGTGAAGGAAGCAAGTCTTTCTCTGCACCGAGGAACTCTGCACCAAAACCCTTACAACAGTGTTCTTTGTTAACAGGGCCACCAAAACACAGTGGTCATGCCAGGTGTCCACTGCCCAGTACCCAGCTGTGGATAAGAGAGGAAACCACATCTCAAGCTCCCAAGGAAGGGCCAGGAACTACAGCAGCAGGAAGGAAGGGACCTCCCAATGGGCTCTTTGTCTTAATAGACAGAACCTATGGCAGAACTGCCTGGATCACCTGACTTCAAAGATGGAATCCATGGTCAGGCCAGTTTAATATGAAACTTAATCTTTTTACAGCACTCAAAGAATGGAATACCAGTGTTCCCCCTCAGCCCTCCAGAAGTATGACGATAGAACCAGATCAGCCCCCAGGAAAGGAAGAACCAGTTTTTTAGATGCTAACCATTCTGGCAGAGAACTGCGAGAAAAGAGGGGAGAATTCAGACAAAGAAGACAAAGAATTCAGAAGACCTGCCAACTAGGTCTGAGGACTAACTAGGAAGAGGGGAGGTGGAGAAGGTGGCTGTGGTGGAGAGGGTGGATAAGGGATAGTGGGTGGCAGGGGAAACTTTTGGGAAGCACCAAGGTTGGCGGTGGAGGTGGGAGAGTCTTGGCAGAGGCTTCCCTGTGAGGGACAGTGTTCAAGACCTCCTCTGGGAGCCACTCAGGGGCCAAAGCACCCCCTGCCCCCAAGGCCTGTCAGTAGTTTGTCTTGGGGACTGAAAAGGACTTGCCCTCATGGCACTCACTCCACCCTCACTCCTTCATGACTGAGCAGCTGGAGCGATACCCACCAGGGCCAAAGGACATGATTCCATAACCATCTGATTATTCTGTGTGGACACACGCCAACCTAAGGATGCCCATGGCCCTGAGGACAGGAGTCCTGGCACCTAGCAGCTGTTGGTGACGCCACCATCACCTATACTCTGAGGGCCCATGAAATTGGCCCTGAGTCAGTTCAACAGTTAGTGAAACCCTGTTTCAGAGTTTTCAGAGGAGAAAGGGCTCAGGTATCCCGGGAATGGGTGTTAGACATTTAACATACTTTTTTAAAGGAATGTAATCTTACTATGTGCCTGAAGCTGGGAAAGCAGATGTGACTGTCCATTGGTTTTGAAAGAACCACCACTCAAGAAACTGTCTGGGTTTGGGAAAGAGGGGATTCCAGGTGTTGGCCTGGCCATGCCTCTGAGCCCACCCTGAGCATGAGCACACGCGTGCACACACACACCTGCAGGATTTGTCACTTTCTGAGCTTAGCGGTCCTGCCTCTCTCTGCCTCTTTGCGTTTCACAGCCCCAGCTGAGCAGCAAGGGGAAACACTCACATTTCTAGGACGACTTTAGGTTCCCCTCCACTGGCCTAGTTCCCTGATGCTATACTCTTTCAGGACCCCCTCCTTCGGCTCAGGGACCACACCAGGCAGCAGCATTTGGAGCCAGGGCCTGCCGATCAGCTCACCTGGACACCAGGTCCCCTGCCACAGCCCTGCCTTACCTGTGTTATTCTTCTACCAGGAGGACATCCCACCAGCCCACCACCCTGGTTCCCTCTGGACAGAGGACTTAGCAACCACTGCTTTTACCTCCACCCAGGGCCCCAGGCTTGGGAAAAACAGGCTTTTCTCCTGTCTTGGGCATTCTGAAGCTGACCTTCCCTGTAATACTTTGCACCCAGAGCAAAAACCAAGAACCTTAGAAACTGGATAAAGCAAAATCCTGAAGCAGCATAGAGCCAAATGACTCATCAGTTTCAACATGTGACAGTTATTTTCCTCTCCAAAGGGCCCACCGGGGGCACCCAGAATATAAAATGAATCTCAGGAAAGGCCCCTCTGAGAGGAAGCCAGGAAAAGATGGCTGACCTAGGAATACTCAGAGAGAAGAAAGCTAGAGCAGACAAACAAGAAGCTTCTGGAAGAGCGAGGTAAGAAAGGCTCAGGAGTGAGCTTAGAATCAGATAGCATGATCGCAGCCTGCAGGCCAAGATCCGATCAGAGATGTCAAGTTTGGCTCATGCAAATTTTTTTAAGATTTGTTTATTTTTAATCGAAGGATAATTTGCTTTACAATATTGTGTTGGATTCTGCCATACATCAATATGAATCAGCCATAGGTGGACATATGTCCCCTCCCTCTTGAACCTCCCCTTCCCATCGCCCACCCCATCCCACCCCATCCCACCCCTATAGATTGTCACAGTGGCTCCTGAAAAGTTTTTATACATTCAGTTCAGTTCAGTTCAGTTGCTCAGTCGTGTCCGACTCTTTGCGACACCATGAATCGCAGCTCGCCAGGCCTCCCTGTCCATCACCAACTCCCAGAGTCCACTCAGACCCACGTCCATTGAGTCCGTGATGCCATCCAGCCATCTCATCCTCGGTCGTCCCTTTCTCCTCCTGCCCCCAATCCCTCCCAGCATCAGGGTCTTTTCCAATGAGTCAACTCTTCGCATGAGGTGGCCAAAGTACTGGAGCTTCAGTTTTAGCATCATTCCTTCCAAAGAAATCCCAGGGCTGATCTCCTTCAGAATGGACTGGTTGGATCTCCTTGCAGTCCAAGGACTCTCATGAGTCTTCTCCAGCAACACAATTCAAAAGCATCAATTCTTCAGCGCTCAGCCTTTTATACATTAGTTGCAATATTATAAGGTTTAATATAATAAAAGTCTGGATTTGCAGAATTCCCTGGTGGCACAACAGGCAAGAATTCGCCTGCCAATGCAGGGGATATGGGTTCGATCCCTGGTCTGGGAAGACTCCTCGTGCTGCAGAGCAACTAAGCCCATGTGCCACAACTACTGAGCCAGCGTCCTAGAGCCCGAGAGCCGCAACAACCGAGACTGTGTGCCAGAACTACTGACCCTGTGTGCTGCAACTACTGAAGCCCACGCGCCTGCAGCCTGCACTCAGCAACAAGAGAAGCCACCTCAAAGAGAAGTCTGCACCATAACGAAGAGGAGCCCCCACTGGCCACAACTAGAGGAAGCCTGACAAAGCAACGAAGACCCAGGGCAGCCAAAAATAAATTAGTTTTCTAAAACCTACTTAACGGGTCTGGATTTGTGCTGGCTTTTTGGGAAAATGTGAAAAGCTGGCAACTGGGCCTGAGTTCTATTATGGCAACCCTCGAATGGAACATGGCCAGGGCAGCCCCCTCTAAGGTCTCTTGAGTTTGCCCATCACTTTTTGCTGTGCACAGTGGTTCCTGCCCAGCCTGCCCCCTGAGGCTTAACTCACGAGAAGGTCAAGAAACCAACATCTCTGAGGGCAGGGCCAGCCTGGGAAGGAGTCTGGAGATTAACCATGAACAGATAGGGAGATGTGCAGCCCTCCGGGAGGTGCCCTGTGTGAGCCTACAGGGCCAAGTCTTCAGGAGGGATTGGGTTCGCAGTGGACAAAAGAGCAGTGGCATGTAGAAAGGCTGTTAGGGAAGTTCTTTCCTCATCTGGAAAGGCCAACAGGGAGTTATCTCAGACAGAACACTTCCAAAGTGCTGGGAATCCTCCATCATGGCAGGGAGCCCTGCTGGCTATCAAGAGAGGTCCACACTCTGTCCCAAATGATCTGAGAAGGCTTCCAGTGCCCCTCAAGATGAGGAAGACTTTGTAAGATTTCTAGAAATGTTACAATTTTCCTCTTAAATATCTTGAAACAACACAAAAATCTTTAACAAACAAACAAATAAAAAAACATGTCCTATGAACTTGCTTGCCAGGCAGCAAGGAAGGCAGGCAGGCTGGGGAAATGAAGTACTCTTGGTCTTTTGAGGGAAGGGAACTGGAAAAAAGGCAAGTGGTTGCAGGTTTACATTTGGGAGGACCCAGGGCCAAGAAAGGATCTGATCAACCTACCTTGGACTTGGTTACCTGTGTTGCTTTACCCCAAGCCAAAGAAATTTCTGGTTTAGTGGTGTGCTGGAGCCAGTGCTTACCAGTTTCCGAGAACCGATTGAGCATACCTTTTCCCAACTTCATAGTCGGGGTCAGTGGCCTCATATTGGTAGCCTGAGATCACCACCATAGGAATATTTACACATGACTTGGCCCCAGAAGCATAGCCTGGGCCTGGCCTGACACGGGGTGCACAGGAGAACCAACTGTGGTGTGCCAATAATCGGAAAGGGATCAACAACTCCTAGCAGAGAATGTGTGAAAGTGTTAGTTGTTCAGTCACGTCTGACTCTTAGCAACCCCATGGACTGTAGCCCGCCAGGCTCCTCTGTCCATGGGATTCTCCAGGCAAGAACATTGGAGTAGGTAGCCATTCCCTTCTCCATGAGACCTTTCCAACCCAGGGACTGAACCTGAGTCTCCTACACTGCAGGCAGATTCTTTACCATCTGAGCCACCAGGGAAGCCCCCTAGCAGGGAGTTCAGTTCAGTCACTCAGTCATGTCTGACTCTTTGAGACCCCATAGACTGCAGCCCACCAGGCTTCCCTGTCCATCACCAACTCCCAGAGCCAGCTCACATTTATGTCCATCGAGTCAGTGATGCCATCTAACCATCTCATCCCCGGTTGTCCCCTTCTCCTCCCACCTTCAATCTTTCCCAGCATGAGGGTCTTTTCAAATGAATCAGCTCTTCACATCACGTGGCCAAAGTATTGGAGCTTCAGCTTCAGCATCAGTCCTTCCAATGAATATTCAGGACTGATTTCCTTTAGGATGGACTGGTTAGATCTCCTTGCAGTCCAAGGGACTCTCAAGAGTCTTCTCCAACACCACAGTTCAAAAGCATCAATTCTTCGGTGCTCAGCCTTCTTCACAGTCCAACTCTCGCATCCATACATGACCACAGGAAAAACCATAGCCTTGACTAGAAGGACCTTAGTCGGCAAAGTAATGTCTCTGCTTTTGAATATACTATCTAGGTTGGTCATAACTTTTCTTCCAAGGAGTAAACGTCTTTTAATTTCATGGCTGCAATCACCATCTGCAGTGATTTTGGAGCCCAAAAAAATAAAGTCTGACACTATTTCTACTGTTTTCCCATCTATTTGCCATGAAGTGATGGGACCAGATGCCATGATCTTCATTTTCTGAATGTTGAGCTTTAAGCCAACTTTTTCACTCTCCTCTTTCACTTTAAACAAGAGGCTTTTTAGTTCCTCTTCACTTTCTGCCATAAGGGTGGTGTCATCTGCATATCTGAGGTTATTGATATTTCTCCCAGCAATCTTGATTCCAGCTTGTGTTTCTTCCAGTCCAGCATTTCTCATGATGTACTCTGCATAGAAGTTAAATAAGCAGGGTGACAATATACAGCCTTGACGTACTCCTTTTCCTATCTGGAACCATTCTGTTGTTCCGTGTCCAGTTCTAACTGTTGCTTCCTGACCTGCATACAGATTTCTCAAGAGGCAGGTCAGGTGGTCTGGTATTCCATCTCTCTCAGAATTTTCCACAGTTTATTGTGATCCACACAGTCAAAGGCTTTGGTATAGTCAATAAAGCAGAAATAGATGTTTTTCTAACAAATGCTAATTGTAGTTCTCCTCCCTGCTATGCTGTTCTTAGTCACTCAGTCATGCCCGACTCTTTGCAACCCCATTGACTGTAGCCTGTTAGGCTCCTCTGTCCATGGGATTCTCCAGGCAAGAATACTGGAGTGGGTAGCCATTCCCTTCTCCAGGGAATCTTCACAACCCAGGGATCGAACCCAGGTCTCCCACATTGCAGGCAGATTCTTTACTGGCTGAGCCACCAGGGAAGCCCAAGAATACTGGAGTAGGTAGCCATTCCCTTCTCCAGAGGAACTTTGAAACCCAGGGATCAAACTGGGGTTTCCTGTATTGCAGGCAGATTCTTTACCAGTTGAGCTATCCAGCAAGCCCCTCTCCTCCCTGCTAAGAGGTGTTAATCCCTTAGCACTTACTAGCACACCACAGCTGGTTCTTCTGTGCACAGGTCAGGCCTCCTCTATGCCTCTGGGGACATGTCATATCTCAGTCAGAAAAGCCTCCAAACTCAACATTCCCCTACAAGATCCCAAACAGGAAATGCAGAAGGCAGACAGCAAGCCAAATAAGAATCCAACAGGAGTTCTGAATTATGCTGAACCTTCACTGACTTCCCTCTGTTTTCTAATTGCTTATCCTGAGACTCCAGGTCTGGAGAAAAGCTTTTTCTCTGCACTGAGTGTTCTTTGTTCTCTGAGCTGAGTTCACACAGAAGGAGAAGGGCTGTGGCCAGACCCCACGTTCAAGGCACTAGTCAAGCACCTTTCCGCCTCGCTGGATAGCTGAATTCCCAGCCCACGTGTGGGAAGTGCTCTGTGTAGCAGAAAGAATCCACAAGATGTATGAAATAATGGGAAAGGAGTTCAAAGGGAGGAGAAGACTGCTTTCTCCACAATCTTAATTTTCCTCTTCCTAGATGGCCTTGGACAACAACGTCCTCCATCCACATGAACCATCAGAATTCAACACGTCACATACAATTTTGCCATCACCATAGATATTCTCCTCAGGTATCTTTCTTTCTAGTTACTCTCCATCTGTCATACCTTTGATCTCATTATATCTTCTCTTAAATATCACAGCCATTGCCAGATCTTCATTTTTTTCAAAAATTTTCTCTCTCCTCCCTCTCAGCTGGGAAATGAAGGCTAAGCATCTCAACCACTGTCCTTCAAATCCCCTGTATTCCCCTGGACCACATTGTCTAGTTGAACCTTGGAAATGATCAATTCACAGAAAATAAAACTCATACAAGAAATAAAATGAAACTATAGCATATGACAAGGCTGAGAACAAAATTTACATAATCATAGTGATGTCAGGTTTTGAAAGTTAATTTAATCAAAAGCTGCAAAACAACTAAAGTAGGAGGGTGCTTATAGGAAAAATTTCCTGTGTTTTCCCTTTGCTCACACACACACACTCCCCTTGCTCTCACACACACACTCTAATGTCCGATGTGTGGGGTTTTCCTCCTTACCAAGCAATTCTCTATGACACCAGATGGATGCTCCATAATTTAATTCTGACACTAACCAAAGTTAGCACAGACCCCATGGGTTAAAGGCTCAGTCCCACAAGACTGTGCCCCACCTCAAATGCCAGTCACCACCTAGATAGCGTATTCAAAAGCAGAGATATTACTTTGCTGACTAAGGTCCATCTAGTCAAGGCTATGGTTTTTCCAGTAGTCATGTATGGATGTGAGAGTTGGACTGTGAAGAAAGCTGAGCGCCAAAGAATTGATGCTTTTGAACTGTGGTGTTGGAGAAGACTCTTGAGAGTCCCTTGGACTGCAGGGAGATCAAACCAGGCAATCTTGAAGGAAATCAACCTGAATATTCATTGGAAGGACTGATGCTGAAGCTGAAATTTCCAAATTTTGACCTACCTCAAATGCCAGTCACCACCTAGATAGCGTATTCAAAAGCAGAGATATTACTTTGCTGACTAAGGTCCATCTAGTCAAGGCTATGGTTTTTCCAGTAGTCATGTATGGATGTGAGAGTTGGACTGTGAAGAAAGCTGAGCGCCAAAGAATTGATGCTTTTGAACTGTGGTGTTGGAGAAGACTCTTGAGAGTCCCTTGGACTGCAGGGAGATCAAACCAAGCAATCTTGAAGGAAATCAACCTGAATATTCATTGGAAGGACTGATGCTGAAGCTGAAATTTCCAAATTTTGACCATCTGATGCAAAGAACTGACTCACTGGAAAAGACCCAGATGCTGGGAAAGATTGAAGGCAGGAAGAGAAGGGGATGACGGAGGACAAAATGGTTGGATGGAATCATCGATTCAATGAAATGAGTTTGAGTAAACTCTGGGAATTGGTGATGGACAGGGAAGTTTGGCATGCTGCAGTCCATGGGGGTCTCAAAGAGTCAGACAGAACTGAGCGACTGAACTGAACTGAACATAGAAGCTGGCAGACAGAGTGAAGGAATGTTCGGGATCGCCGAGGCCTGGGGCAAGCCAAAGGGCACACAGGAATGAAGATGCCTTATTGCCAGATCTTTCCACTTATCTGGAGGTCTGAGGCCTTCTGCTCCCTATGAAACTCCTTGTTTTTAAATATTGACAACTAGTTCAAATATTTATGGTTAGACCCAGAGACTGAATCAATCAAAAAACTGAGTTCCCCCAGTCCTTGAAGAAGTTTCATTTCAAACCTTGACAAGAGTGAGGAAAATACTTATATTCTAGTCTTCTAGGGCAGCTAACTACAGAAGGTGTGATAAAATCTTTAAATTTCCATGTTTATTCTGGTGAATTAAATTCTGGGACTTTTAGTTGAAAATTGGCAGTTTTAATTCAGTAGAAAAAATACCACCACCAAAAAAAATTCGCACCCTTGCAGAGGTGAGCACTTCTTCCCCACCCCACTCCCACTCAAAGCTGGCTCTTCCCTAGACTTGTCTTTGACAAAACCTCTGATGCCCTGCTCCGCATCTCACTCCCAAAACTGCTGCCAAAACTCCACCAACATACAGAGATTCTCCATCAACAACCTTCAATCAAGGATCAGACCTCCCTTTCCTTTCTGGGAGTATTATTGGGTTCTTCCCAGAAAAGCTCTAGGGCAACTCTCTGAAGTTTCATATACACTATACTATTTTCATTAAGTATTCTTTTGCTCCTTTAACAAATATTTCTGAACTGAGGCCAGTCCTGCTCCGCATTCATGCCCAAGCAGCACCTGCCTCTCTCCAAGGGCTGGATGGGGCCCTGCACCAGCTAGAAGCCCCAGGCATCTGTGGGTGTTGCATCAAACGAGCCCAGCCTTGCCTCGTCATCTGTGGTGGAAGCTTGCTAATAAAAGCCTGAGCAGGAGAGAGGCTTGTCTGAGAGGCAGTTGCACCAACAGAACTGCAAGAAGCAGCTGGAAAGCTTTCACTGGCCTCGCTGCTACAGCCCTGCAGCTCAGCATTCAGCCATGCTACGGAGAGGCTTCCAGGTGGCAGTGATACTTCGTCACCATGGAACTCTTCCTGGTGCCACCCACCTCCTGCCCAGATTCAACCCTGCCTCAGCCTTCGGATCCTCCACAGAGTCCCTGGTGAGTGAGTTCTCAGTTCAGCCAAATGCACAGCCCTTCTGGAGCCCAAGGATATAGTTGTTGCTGTTGTTGTTGTTTGTTGTTGTTCCGTCGCTAAGTTGTGATTCTTTGTAACCCCATGGACTGTAGCCCGCCAGGGTCCTCTGTAAGCTGCCATTTCCTTCTCCAAGGATCTTCCTGACTCAAGGATCGAACCCAAGTCTTCTTCATTGCAAGTGGACTCATTACCATCTGAGCCACCATGGGGACTAACCCAAATCTCCTCTTCCTAGATCATGGCCAGGGCAGGTGAGCAGCTTGTTGGGAGCTATTTGATTTGGCAAAGGAAACCAAGTAGCCCAGATCCCAAACTAAGACCACCAGGTTACTTTCCTCCTGATCTGAATCTTGTGTGGCCACCAATCACCTTCCTCCTACTGGGCTCAGACTGTTGGGACATCCCCAGGTGAAGGATGCTGTGTGTGGCCTTAGCAAACAGCTGGTGTGTTGCCCATGATTGCATCTGATGCATGAGCATCTGGCGCCACAGAGGACTCCTCTTCATCCCATAGAAGGTACTGCACCACTGCGGGGCCCAAAACATGTTTCAAAAGAGCCCCCACTCCCCACTTCCTCGTTGTTACTAACTTCAGGGTGAGGACAGAGCCGTAGTAGCCCCTGAGGTGAGTAACGATGGTCCTCACCTGTGGTCCCACTCCCGCCCCCCACCCCCTGAGGTAGACAGTTGTTCAGAATGAGCTCTGAGCTTCCCAGGTGGCATTAGTGGTAAAGAATCCACCCGCCATGCAGGAACAAAAAAGACACAGGTTCGATCCCTGGGTTGGGAAGATCCCCTGGAGGACGGCACAGCAACCCACCCCAGTATTCTTGCCTGGAGAATTCCATGGACAGAAGAGCCTGGCGGGCTGCAGGCCATGAGGTCGCAAGAATCGGACACAACTGCAGCAACTTAGCACACACAGAAAGAGCTCTAGTCCAACCATCAGCTCACATGCTCATAAGTTTGGCAACCTTAGCCATATTTCCTCAGTTTTCCCAGTGGGACTAATCCTAGCCATTCTCAGCCTCAAAGAACAGCTCCAGGTGGTCTCGTTTTTGCTCTTGTTTGGCTGCGTTGGGTGTTAGTTGCGGCACATGGGATCTTCATTGCGACACACAGGATCTTTCATTCCGGGACTCCGGCTCTCTAGTTGTGGCACAGGCTCAGTACTGCGGCACACAGGCTTAGTTGCTCCTCAGCATGTGGGATTTTAGTTCCCTGACCAGGGATTGAACCTTCAACCCCTCCATTGCAAGGTGGATTCTTAATCACTGGACCAGCAGGGAAGTCCCTTCTCAGGTTTTAAAACAGGGCAATTATACTGCACCATCACAGAGCCGCTGCCTCTAATTGTCAGCCCCAATGCCTTTCCTTCCCTTCCTTTGCACATTCGTGTCCCCTAGCCTGATAGCTCAGTTGGTAAAGAATCCACCTGCAATGCAGGAGACCCAGGTTCAATTCCTAGGTCGGGAAGATCCACTGGAGAAGGGATAGGCTACCCACTCCAGTATTCGTGGGCTTCCCTTGTGACTCAGCTGGTAAAGAATCTGCCTGCTATGCAGGAGACCTGGGTTTGATCCCTGAGTTGGGAAGATTCCCTGGAGAAGGGAAAGGTTACCCACTCCAGTATTCTGGCCTGGAGAATTCCATGGACATGGGGTCGCAAAGAGTCGGACATGACTGAGTGATTTTCACTTTTCCCCTTGCCTGGTCACTCTCAGGAGTCCCCAGGGGCCATTTTCCTCAACACTGACAGAAGGGATTGAGAAGCCCAGAACCCAGGAGCTGGGTTACATTAGGTACAGGTCCCACAGCCCAAACCACAGCCCACCCTCTAGAAAGCCATCTAGTCACCCCAATCTTTCCTGCCCAGGTCTCAAGATTCTGTCAGGAGATGACAAAGAGTAAGAATTATGCCCTCCCCAATGCCAGCTGGGGTCCAGACATGCTGAGCATGTATCATGAATTTCTGGAGAAGACCAAGACCAATGGCTGGGTCAGATTGCCTTCCTTCAGGTCCAACAGAAACCACATCCAGGGGTTCAAGCTCCCACTGGAGTTATCAGCTAACTCAGGTAAGGCCTTGCCTGAGAGTGGTCCTTGGCACGCACAGGCCCCAGCCCACAAGAATCAGTTCAGCCAGCCCCTTTTCCTGCAGCCAGAGACTTTTGGGGAGGAAATTAACAAGCTCTCTGCCAGGTCTCAGCCAGAAGTTCTTTCTGACAAGTCCACCCCTCACGATGCAGCCCCAGGCACACGGATGAGGAAAGCGTCCTCTCAGCCCCCGCCTCCTACTCCCCTCCTCCTAGGGATGAGAGCACGCCCTAGCAACCGCCTCTGCTCCCAGCCCAGAGTGCACCCACCGGAGAAGCAATGACTCAGCACCCCCACCCCTGCCTGCTCACCAGGGATGCTTGCCTTACTGTCAAGCCTTATCCCAAGTCCTCCTCCACACCCCACAAAGGTCTGAGGATTCCCCCTTGCCCACCGCAGACCTTCCACATCATCCCTGTTCTGCTAGGCTCAGAGACTCCTGAAACACTCACAGGTCAGAGCAATAGAGCTTTCCACTTTGATCTCTCTGCGTGTGCATGGACTTGGATGGGTTAACATGTCTCTCTCACTGACAGAAGTGTTCTTCCAACCAAGTGCCGACTGGATGGTCCATTCAGTTTATGGAAAAAACAAAGTTGCATCAGAAATTTTTGAAGACTTTGGTTTTCATCCAAGAAGGATATGTTTCTTATAATTGCCTTGAGGAAAAAAAAAATCAGAACTTTGGGGGGTTTATATCTCTTATTTTTCTGTTCTGTATTTTTATTTTGAACTACATGTGAATTAAATGCCTTACATTTTAATTTTCAATGTTTAAGGTTTCTTAAAGTCTGACCTGTCTCTGACCCTACATCTACTCTCAGCCAGGGAACTTCATGAGAGTTTCTTCCTCAAGATTCAGGGCTCCCAGAGGACAGGGCTGTGTCCCCTCAGGCCAAAGACCTTGAGGACAGTTCAGTGCCTCACTCTCCAGTTGAAGAGTCCCCAAGAGCAGAGCCCGCGTGTCCTCTGGTTCTCTCCTCAATGGTGTGCCAGAGGCCAGCTCCATCTCTGCTGCTGAATGGCTGACCCTGCCTCCTGACTGGGCCCCCTGCCCTTACACACTCCCTCCTTCAGCTGTGTCACTGCCCATCTCTCCCCAGACAAGAGTGACTGGCGCCTCTTCACCAGGTGTATTGAAAGGGAAGGACAAGGCTACGAGTATGTCATCTTTTTCGAACCGTCCGAGAAGAAGTCCGTCTGTCTTTTCCAACCAGGCCCCTACTTGGAGGGGGTCCCAGGGTAAGGTAACGGGCTAACCCAGGGAGGGGCATCTTGGCTGCTTCCTGGGCTTGGCCAAGGGGTTGCATTAGCTCGGCCAGCCTCTGGGCTCTGTACCTCTCTCTAAAGAGTTGGGTGGAGAGTGGGAGGCACTGGGCTTCAGTCTCGCAGCATCAGATGTGGAAGGATATTCTGTCATCTGGTTCAGTCCCCACTGGGCAGATGAGAGACAGTCTCCTTATTCCAGGCCTGGGAATTTTTCAGTAAGAAGGGGCCTTAGAAGCCAATCTGAGAAGGGTGTAGTAGACTCAGAAGATGACAAGATCTGGAGGTAAGGGCCAGGCTTCCAGTCCTGCTCTGCCACTGCTTGTATGAAGACCCCAAGCAAACAATTTAGCCTCTGTCTCCTGGCCTTCAGTCTCCTAGAAAAGGCAATG
The DNA here is from genome assembly GCA_006408695.1 of Aepyceros melampus. Classification (NCBI taxonomy): domain Eukaryota; kingdom Metazoa; phylum Chordata; class Mammalia; order Artiodactyla; family Bovidae; genus Aepyceros; species Aepyceros melampus. The sequence continues at coordinate 227,470 of SJXQ01012821.1, read as the reverse complement.
GCAACCCACTCCAGTATTCTTGCCTGGAAAATCCCACGGACAGAGGAACCTGGTGGGCTACAGTCACGGGGGTCACAAAGAGTTGGACACGACTGAAATGACTTAGCATGCATGCACTTCAGTCTCCTTACCTAAATCTTGGGGCAGTAATATCTACCTCCCAGAACAGCTAAGAGATAAGAAGGGTCTGTGTATACGTACCCATAAACCATAAAGGACACTACAGCTCTCAGGCTCTCTCTTCAAACTTCACCTTTGCCCAGTGGGCAAACTGAGGTGCACTCAGGCAGTTAAAGTCAGACCCAGGACTCTAACCCAGGAGGCGGGACTCCAAATCCATTGCTTCTTCTGTACTCTGCTGACTCCAAACTGGGAAGAGACTCAGAAAAGAACTCACACTGGATGTAAATACATTCACACTGGACATAAAAACACATTCAGATGGGCCCTGAGCCTCTTGCTTAAGGACACTGGGTCACCAGGTCCACGTTTGTCTGCCTTCCTGACCCCTGTTCCTGCTTTAGACAGTCACTGAAGGCTAACTGTGGAGTCAGGATTCTTGCAAGGGAGAGGAGAGAGGGGAGGGAAGGAGAAACGTAAGGGTCCCAAGACCTGAGAGAGACTGAGTTGCAATTAAACAGAATTCAAAGAGATTATGAGATGTCAGCACCTCTGCAGGCCACAGATTCCGACTGCAGCCCTTTCGTCACCTTGGCCTTCCTGAAGGTATCTTCAGGGGACTTCCACACGAGTGCATCCAGACCCTGGGGGACTAGGTCAGAGCTCTACCCAGACCACAGGTCTCCTCCCTTATGAAGACGAAAACCCCGCAAAGAGGCAGGGATAGGGTGGAACGTGGGCCTTTTATTTAGGGGCTCATGGAGGTGGGGCTGGAAAGGCAGAAGAAGACCACTCAACACTGAGGCTAGAAGATTGAGGGGATCCAAGAAGGGGTCAGCACTGAATTAGAAACACCCAGGTCTGTCTATCTCCTGTGTAAGGAAAAATCTTGTACTTCCTGCTGTCTTTCTTTCCTGTGAGCCTCCTTCACTCTCACACAAAACACTTCACTTCTGACACTTCAGTCCCAAATGGCCGGAAGCTCCCCCAACACCAAGCAATTCTCTGTGACACCACTTGGGGGGGCATCCTACATTAGAACTCCATTCTGACACTGTCTACCTGGAGATAGTGTCAGGCCCCATAGGTTAAAGGCTCAGTCCCACGAGACTGCTTCCACCCTTCTTTAGATGCCAATTGCAAGCATAGGTGCACAGGTTACCCACGACTTCTGATCTGGCAGTAACTGGTGGTTCCCAGTACCCTTTCCTCTGGTTGGATGAATTTACTAGAACCATTCACAGAACTCAAAGAAACACTTACTTATGTTTACCAGTTTATTAAAGATATGGTAAAGGATAAACAGGCTTCCCTAGTGGCTCAGTCGGTAAAGAATCTGCCTGCAGTACAGGAGACCCAGCTTCAATCCCTGGGTAGGAAAGATCCCCTGGAGAAGAAAACGGCAATCCACTCCACTATACTTGCCTGGAAAATCCTGTGGACAGAGGAGCCTGGCGGGCTACAGTGCATGAGATCACAAAGAGTCAGACACAACTGAGCAACTAAACCACCACCAAAGGATGAACATCCAGATGGGAGAAGTCTGTAAGAGAAGGTCTGGGAACACATCCTGAGTGCAAGAGCTTCTGTCCTCGTGGAGCTGCGGTGCATCACCCTCCTAGTGTGGATGTGTTCACCTACCCATACTAACTGGAATTCTTATGGAGGCTTCAACACATAGGTATGATCCGTCATTAACTTCATTTTCAGCTCTTCTCCTTTCTCAATAGAACTAGAGGGTGTGGGGGTAGGACTGGAAATTCCAAGCTTCAGACCACCTAACTTGCCTCTTGAGAAATCTGTATGCAGGTCAGGAAGCAACAGTTAAAACTGGACATGGAACAACAGACTGGTTCCAAATAGGAAAAGGAGTACGTCAAGGCTGTATATTGTCACCCTGCTTATCTAACTTCTATGCAGAGTACATCATGAGAAACGCTGGGCTGGAAGAAACACAAGCTGGAATCAAGATTGCCGGGAGAAATATCATAACCTCAGATATGCAGATGACACAACCCTTATGGCAGAAAGTGACAAGGAGCTAAAAAGCCTCTTGATGAAAGTGAAAGAGGAGAGTGAAAAAGTTGGCTTAAAGCTCAACATTCAGAAAACGAAGATCATGGCATCTGGTCCCATCAATTCATGGGAAATAGATGGGGAAACAGTAGAAACAGTGTTAGACTTTATTTTTGGGGGCTCCAAAATCACTGCAGGTGGTGACTGCAGCCATGAAATTAAAAGACATTTACTCCTTGGAAGAAAAGTTATGACCAACCTAGATAGCATATTCAAAAGCAGAGACATGACTTTGCCGACTAAGGTCTGTCTAGTCAAGGCTATGATTTTTCCAGTAGTCATGTATGGATGTGAGAGCTGGACTGTGAAGAAGGCTGCTGCTAAGTCACTTCAGTCGTGTCCAACTCTGTGCGACCCCATAGACGGAAGCCCACCAGGCTCCCCCGACCCTGGGATTCTCCAGGCAAGAACAGTGGAGTGGGTTGCCATTTCCTTCTCCAGTGAAGAAGGCTGAGCGCCGAAGAATTGATGCTTTTGAACTGTGGTGTTGGAGAAGACTCTTGAGAGTCCCTTGGACTGCAAGGAGATCCAATCAGTCCATTCTGATGGAGATAGGCCCTGGGATTTCTTTGGAAGGAATGATGCTGAAGCTGAAGCTCCAGTACTTTGGCCACCTCATGCTAACAGTTGATTCCTTGGAAAAGACTCTGATGTTGGGAGGGATCGGAGCAGGAGGAGAAGGGGACAGCCGAGGATGAGATGGCTGGATGGCATCACGGACTCGATGAACGTGAGTCTGAGTGAACTCCGGGAGCTAGTGATGGACAAGGAGGCCTGGCGTGCTGCGATTCATGGGGTCACAAAGAGTCAGACACAACTGAGCAACTGAACTGAACTGAATCATGGCTTGGTCTTTCTGGTAAACAGCCCTCAACCAGGAACCCACCCAGAGTCACCTTGTTAGAACAAGAGACGTTCCTATCACACAGGAAATTTGAGGGTTTCGGGAGCTCTGTGCCAGGACCCAGGGGCAGAGACCAAGATCCCCTGGAGAAGGCATAGGCTACCCACTCCAGTATTTCTGGGCTTCCTTTAAAAGAATCTGCCTGCAAAGCAGTAGACCTAGGTTCAGTCCCTGGGTTGGGAAGATCCCCTGGAGGAGGGCACGGCAACTCACTCCAGTATTCTTGCCTGGAGAATCCCATGGACAGAGGAGCCTGGTGGGCTACCGTGCATGGGATCACAAAGAGTCTGGCATGACTAAGAGACTAAGCACAGCACAGCATACATACATATTATATTATCTTACAAGTAGCTGTCCAGCCCCAAGGCAATGAGGCAGGGTAGGATAACTGATCCAGAGCTACCCTGAAGCATCTTCACACTTGCCACTGGGTCCTGGGCCCTGAACAAAGAGGGAAGAGCAGGCTTACTGTTCTTCGGCTACAACTCTTCCCCTATTTCAAGCCATGTGGGAAGGGAAGTGGCTAGAGGTGTATGTAAAGTTTTATAAACATTAGCTCATTTGATTTGATGGGACACAAATTATTTTTACTCACAACTCACAGTGAGAAAACTAAGACTCAGAAAGGTTTAGCAGCTTGCACAAGATCAAACAAGTAGTGAAGGTGGAGCAAGGAGTCAAACCAGGCGGGTGTGGTTGCATGGCCCCCAGCACTTTCCACCAAAGAGAGCAGAAGCAGGGGTGTGGGGAGCCCGCTGGTGGCACGCACAGCAGGGTGACCTGTGCTAGCACAGCAGGGAAGCTGACCTGGTCTGTGGAAAATCGGGGTCACACTGTTGAAAGTCAGAAACTGGTATCTCTTTTGAGTTATCCACTTTCTAAAACTCAATGCCTCTCTATTTTCCCCAACGTAACCAGCAATGGAGCTTTGGCATGAAGAAAGTCAGGTTACACAAGTGAGAACGAGAATTTCCACCCTTTAAATAAAGCAAGTGTTTGCAGCAACTGCTGAAGATGACTCTCAGCTTTCCACAGGCAGTGCTGCTCCGGAGTCATCTTGTCATCATTGACTAGGTCCTAGGTCAAGTTTCATGACCTAGGTCAATTTTTTTCCTGGTGAAATACAATAATGGTATCAGTGGTTGCTAACACAGGCTGTAGTAACATGGAAGAAAAACCAGCTGATTTTGACTGCTTTGATCAGACAAGATCCAGATCCATTTCCTTTCCTTTCCTGGGGAAAGATGGAAGTGGTGGTGGGGGGCTGAGTGGTTTCTGTCCCTGACCTTACTCCCTGCTCCCTCCCCCAGGTTTGCCCACGGAGGGTCCCTGGCAGCCTTGATAGATGAGACCTTTTCTAAAATTGCTTACCTGTCTGGAGAGGGGCTATTAACAGTAAATTTCAACATCAGGTTCAAAAAGTAAGTATAGGGTACTTCCCTGGCAGTCCAGTGGTTAATACACCTCACTTCCAATGCAGAGGATGTGGGTTCAATCCCTGGTCAGAGAACTAAGTTCATGGTGTGGCCAAAAAATCAAACAAACAAACAAAAAATCAGATTTTTTTTAAAGTAAGTACAGATCTTTGGGGTGTTGGCCATTGAGAGGACAGTTGGGGTGCAGAAGACCTGTCGTGCTCCTTCCCCAGCCACGCAGTCCCTTGGTCCCCAGGCCAGATCAGAATCTCGGCCATGCAACTCTGGTTGCTGGCAGATGGGCCCTGAGCCGGGAACCACTAAGTCCTTGGACAAGGTAAGATGAAGAGAAGTATGCGGGAGGACAGAGAGTTGAGGGGCAGGGCCCAGGGGCTTACATGAGCGGGGCTAAGCCACCTCCTCTCTCAGGTTGATTCCCCTGGGCTCTCTGGCTGTGCTGAACGTCAATGTGGAAAAGATCGAGGACCAGAAGATATACCTGTCCTGTGTCACCCAGAGCAGAGATCAGCAGACAGTTTACGCTAAAGCCTCAGGTAAAGTGGACCTCAGCCCCAACCCCTGGCCCTGTCCTGCTGGCGCTATGCCCGGAACAAACAGAAGGGGGGATGCTAAGGATCCAATCACAAGGTGGACTCCAGCCTTTAGAGTGGGATTGGGACCTGCTGTACACACAGGCAAAGTGAAGAAAAACCGAATTAGGACTTTTTTTTTTTCTGTATATGAGTGGCCCGGCATGTCTCACAAAGACAGGACCCAGGTACTGAGTAACTGGGTACCAAAGCTCTGCGCACCTCATCAGCTCCTGCCATCCATGCTCTGGCCCCTGCCATTTGGCTCACCCTTCTCTTGAAGGCACTTTCCTTCAGATGCAGCTGGAAGACGATTCATCTCAACAATAGACACAGTGCCTTCAGGAGAGCCTACCAACGACCACCTTGCCTACCAGGGACCCACCGTGGAGCAGGGCGGGGTGCCCAAGAAGTAGCGGGTGAAGTGAGGGAGAGTGCTTTCCTTGCATAAATAAAGTCTCACAGCCCTGTTCTCAGTCCAAGACGCTCCTATTGTTGAAACTCAAGATTCTCCCAGGGCCTCCCACATACCCAGTTTCCCAAGAGGAGTGGTGTACTGAGGCCTGCCAGGTGCTGGGTGAGGCGCCAGGTGCACAGTGATGAAAGACAAGGCCCTTGGTCTCAGCATGCACGGCATGGGGCAGGGAGCAGAGCACCCCGTCCACTTCCCCGACCCCGAGGCCCCAGGTTTGACACAAAGGGAGGAGGGATCAACTTTGCTCTAGGAAAGCAATCAGAGGTTTTCTAGAGGAAGCTGTGCTTGAACTGAGTCTCAGAAGTTAAGTGGTGTCCACCAGACAGGCAGGGAATAGGAGATATTCTGAATAGGAGGCTAGTCCTGGCAAAGGCGCAGTGACTTTGGAGAACAGCAAGGTGTTGAGTGGGCAGGACTTTAGGGAAAGAGAAGGGGGCAGGGCAGGTGCAGACCATGGGAGGTGCCTTAAACCATGCAGTGGGACTTGAACTTTGTCTTGTAGGCAGGAGGGATCCTTTAAAGGGTTTGGGCTGGGGCATGGCGTAAAGTTTTGTTTTTTGGAAAGACGACTCTGGTGACAATAAGAGGTCAGCAAGACTGAAAGTGGGAGCACTGGTAGGAGATCCCTGTGGGGCTCCAAACAAGAGATAGTAAAGACCTAACATGGTTCAAAGCAATGAAGATGAGAAACATGAAAATGTTGCAAAGAGTAGTTTCTGGCCTGCTGGTTCCAGGTGGCATCACTGGGCATACAGGGGAGCAGGCATGAGGTGGAGGGAGACACTGAGGTCAACTTCACACAAACTGAGCTCGAAGTACCCATGAACCTCAGCCATAGGGGGAGCAGCAGCAGGAGCCCTGGATATTATCATTTGGAACTCAGAATTGATTACATACTGACTCAACCAGTAAGTCATCAATATAAAAATTGACATGGAATCCCACGGAGTGGATTATGCGGAATGAAAGTGAGGTGGAGCCAGAGAGCATGAGAGTGACAGGATGAGAGAGGAAGGAAGGACAGGGAAAAGGGTCAGTGACAGACCATGCGACCACACTGAGGCTTAAAGCTGAGACAGAGCATCAAACACCCACTAAGGAGGCCAAGAATAGGACAGGTGGGACCGTCGTGAGATCAGCAGTATCAAATGCTATAGAGAAAGCAGATAAGAATTAAAAAGAGGACTTTGGACTTGGCAGTAAGGAAGGTAGTGGTCTTTTTTGCCAGGAGGTAGGAGCAAAATCTAGATTGTGGTAGATGAAAAAATGAATGGGAATGACAAAGTGAATCGAGATGAGTCTTTCAAGGAATGTTGTTGTTGTTATGTTATTTAAAGAAAGAGATTTAAGTGTATTGAGGAGAGAGGTGTCATCTCGCAGAACAGCCATCTGGTCTTAGAGCTAGATCAAGAGCATAAATGGTGGACTTCCCTGGAGGTCCAAGGGATTCTTAGCCGAGAATCCACCTGCCAATGCAGGGGACATGGATTTGATCCCTGGTCCTGGAAGATCCCATGTGCTGAGGGGCAACTAAGCCTGTGGGCCACAACTACTAAAACTCTGAAGTCCACAGTGGACACAAGTGGAGGCAGAAGAACATCAGCGTGACTCTGAGACCAAAAGGAAGGAGTTGGAGGGTGCACAGAGAGGGACTAGAAGTTGACAGGAGCACCTTGACTTCCTCAGTGAGATAGGAGGCAATGCCACCAGCAGAGAAAGAGGTCTGGAGGAAGGGCAGTGATTTGCATACACCACAGTGAGGATCAGGAAAACCAGTTGACCAATACATGGGGGCTAAGGCATGCTGAAGGCCCAGCTACTGGTGAAAGGCAGGCCTCTGGAGTGGCAGCAACCTGGAGTGAAAGGAAGGTGTGAAGCAGCCGGCAAAACCCTGATGGCAGACACATCAGGTGAGAACAATAGTAAAGGAGGAGAAAGACTGATATGGCTGGTGCACACTTCCAGGGAGGAAAGGTTTGATGTGAAAACAGCCATGTCATTGTTCAGTCGCTCATCGGTGTCTAACTCTTTGTGACCCCATGGACTGCAGCACACCAGGCTTCCCTGTCCATCACCAACTCTCAGAGTTTGCTCAAACTAATGTCCATTGACTCGGTGATGCCATCCAACTATCTCACTTTCTGTCATCCCCTTCTCCTCCTGCCTTCAATCTTTCCCAGCATCAGGGTCTTTTCCAATGAGTCAGCTCTTCACATCAGGTGGCAAAAATATTGGAGCTTCAGCATCAGTTCTTCCGGTGAATATCAGGGTTGATTTCCTTTAGGATGAACTGGTTGGCTCTCCTTGCAGTCCAAAGGAATCTCAAGGGTCTTCTCCAACACCACAGTTCAAAAGCATCAATTCCTTGGCACTCAACTTTCTTTATAGTCCAACTCTCACATCCATACATGACTACTGGAAAAACCATAGCTTTGACTCTATGGACCTTTGTCAACAAAGTAATGTCTCTGCTTTTTAATATGCTGTCCAGTTTTGTCATTGCTTTTCTTTCAAGGAGCAAGTGTCTTTTAATTTTGTGGCTATAGTCACTGTTCACAGTGACTTGGGGCCCAAGAAAATAAAGTTGGTCATTGTTTCCATTGTTTCCCCACCTATTTGCCATGAAGCGATGGGACTGGATGCCATGATCTTAGTTTTTTGATGCTGAGTTTTAAGCCAGCTTTTTCACTCTCCTCTTTCACCTTCATCAAAAGGCTCTTTAATTCCTCTTTGCTTTCTGCCATAAGAGCAGTGTCATTTGCCTATCTGAGGTTATTGATATTTCTCCGATAAGTCATGTCCAACTCTTTGCAACCCCGTGGACTATAGCCCGCCAGGCTCCTCTGTGCATGGGATTTCCCAGGCAAGAATACTAGAGTGAGTTGCCATTTCCTTCTCCAGGGGATCTTTCCGACCCAGAAATCAAAACCCTGTCTCTTGCATTGGCAGGCAGATCCTTACTACTGAGCCACATGGGATACCCTTTATTAGGTATGGTGATGCCAAATGCTGAAACAGATAAAGCTTTGCATCTCCATAGTCTAACCCTTTCTGTAAATAGATTAGTTTTCATTCATGTTAGGTCTAGTGTTCGGTTTTTAGCAGTCATTCAGTAACCTGACTGACAAAAGCTCTATCATCTTCAACATGCAATTTCCAAAGTCATCCTGAGTTGACGCCTAGTTGCCAAATGAAAGAAGAGAGAATCACAGGGAGATTTTCAGAACCAAGCCTCAATGTGTTTCCTCAGTCACAAGACTCCACCAAACTGAAAGGAAGGTTAGCTGGAAAATATGGTCTAACTCCATGTTGTGGAAAAAAGGGAAATGGAGTTGGTAAGTAGCTAGCCACCACTGCCTCAGTTTGAAAGGAGAATCAGCAGAGGAGAGTGAGTCTGTGTCCAAACTCTCATCCTGCCAAATAAAGAATTCAAATTCAGGGCATTCAGAGAAAATGAGGTTTTTGTGGCATGGAACAAGGTCAGAGAGTTGAACACAAATTCAGCAGTGGTGGGTGGATCAGGCTCTCTTTCTCGTAACTAGACCGCATACTTCCTAAGCCATCAGTCTTGAATGACAAGCAAAAGATCAGTTGACATGGATTTGAAGGGACTTGATCCAGTGCCTTCCAAAAACGAGAGTTACTAGAAGCCACAGCCAGAAACCTTGTGGCAGCTATTCCCTCCCCACATACTCACATAAAAATCCTTTCTCAAGGACTTCCTTAGTGGTCCAGGGGTTAGGACTCTGCACTTCCATTGCAGGGGCATAGGTTTGATCCCCAGTCGGGGAACTAAGGCCCCACATACTGCATGGCACAGCAACACACAAAACAAAAAACACCTTTCTCTTGTGCTTTCATGGTTGCCTTTGAAAACCAATTAAGCCCAGAGTCTAAATCAGTGTGCACCAAAAAACTATTGTCCTTTGTCATGGTCAGTTCAGTTCAGTTCAACCACTCAGTCGTGTCTGACTCTTTGAGACCCCATGGACTGCAGCACGCCAGGCCTTCCTGTCCATCACCAACTCCCGGAGTTTACCCAAACTCATGTCTATTGAGTCAGTGATGCCTCCAACCATCTAGGGTCTAATCTTCATTTATTTATTTATTTTAATATAAATGTATTTATTTTAATTAGAGGCTAATTACTTTACAATACTGTATTGGTTTTGCCATACATCAACATGAATCTGCCATGGGTGTATATGTGTTCCCCATCCTGAACCCTCTTCCCACCTCCCTCTCCATACCATCCCTCTGGGTCATCCCAGTGCACCAGCCCCGAGCATCCTGTCTCATGCATCAAACCTGGACTGGCGACTTGTTTCACATATGATATTATACATGCTTCAATGCCATTCCCCCAAATCATTCCACCCTCTCCCTCTCCCACAGAGTCCAAAAGACTGTTCTATACATCTGTGTCTCTTTCGCTGTCTCGCGAAGATTATCGTTACCATCTTTCTAAATTCCATATATATGTGTTGGTATACTGTATTGGTGTTTTTCTTTCTGGCTTACTTCACTCTGTATAATCAGCCCCAGTTTCATCCACCTCATTAGAACTGATTCAAATGTATTCTTTTTAATGGCTGAGTAATACTCCATTGTGTACATGTACCACAGCTTTCTTATCCATTCATCTGCTGATGGACATCTAGGTTGCTTCCATGTCCTGGCTATTATAAACAGTGCTGTGATGAACTTGGGGTATACGTGTCTCTTTCAATTCTGGTTTCCTCGGTGTGTATGCCCAGCAGTGGGATTGCTAGGTCATACGGCAGTTCTATTTCCAGCTTTTTAAGGACTCTACACATTGTTCTCCATAGTGGCTATACTAGTTTGTATTCCCACCAACAGTGTAAGAGGGTTCCCTTTTCTCCACACCCTCTCCAGCACTTATTGCTTGCTGACTTTTGGATTGCAGCCATTCTGACTGGTGTGAAATGGTACCTCATTGTGGTTTTGACTTGCATTTCTCTGATAATGAGCGATGTTGAGCATCTTTCCATGTGTTTGTTAGTCATCTGTATGTCTTCTCTGGAGAAATGTCTCTTTAGTTCTTTGGCCCATTTTTTGATTGGGTCGTTTATTTTTCTGGAATTGAGCTGCAGGAGTTGTTTGTATATTTTTAAGATTAATCCTTAGTTGCTTCATTTGCTATTATTTTCTCCCATTCTAAGAGCTATCTTTTCACCTTGCTTATAGTTTCCTTTGTTGTGCAGAAGCTTTTAATTTTAATTAGGTCCCATTTGTTCATTTTTGCTTTTATTTCCAATGTTCTGGGAGGTGGGTCATAGAGGATCCTACTGTGATGTATGTCGGAGAGTGTTTTGCCTATGTTCTCCTCTAGGAGTTTTATAGTTTCTGGTCTTATGTTTAGATCTTTAATCCATTTGAGTTTATTTTTGTGTATGGTGTTAGAAAGTGTTCTAGTTTCATTCTTTTACAAGTGGTTGACCAGTTTTCCCAGCACTACTTGTTAAAGAGATTGTCTTTTCTCCATTGTATATTCTTGCCTCCTTTGTCAAAGATAAGTTGTCCATAGGTGTGTGGATTTATCTCTGGGCTTTCTATTTTGTTCCATTGATCCATATTTCTGTCTTTGTGTCATTTAAACATTTCCAAGAGAAGAAGGGAAATATATTCCATCTTTCCCATACAGTCAAGAAAAAGGAAGAAAACCAAAACAGTTGTATTTGGAAACTCAAATACAACTTGCTTCTTCTTTTCTCACTTGGCAACTGGATGTCAACACTCAGGATGACTTTGGAAGCCAAGTGCTGAGGACGGCAGAGGTTTGATATACCCTGTCACTTCTCCACTGGGGCCAGTTTCTAGCAGAAAACAAGCATAAGCTGAAAAACATACAGAAGTAGGAGGGTCTCAGGCAAGACCCATAGCCAGGCTGGGAATGACAGCCTTGACTGGAAAAGGCCTGGGGGGCAGGTAGGGATCTCCAGAATAGAAATAGATCGCCAGCTGCTGGAATGTTTCTCTAGTATTGAGAGTGTTGACAGATGCCTCTCTTCTCACAGAGGGCCAAGTATTGCAGCTTTCTAGGCAGAAACAATGAGAGGTGCTACCTCCACACTTTAAAAGCCAATTCCATGTGTGGTGCGTTCATCTGCAATGCAACTACTACTCAGGTAGATTGGGTGGAATCCAACAGGCCATCCAGGCAAATGTGATAGCTTATTTTGCTTGAAGCAAAGGATATGTGTTCTCCAAATATCTGAATCAAGGGCCAAGAGAAGCCAAAGAGTGAATAAAGCAATTACAAGACTAACCAGTTCAGAAAGCAAGGGTTATCAATAGCTCATATCAGCTCCCCCTAAGGTCTTCCTGAAACTAAGATCAGAGTTAGGTCATTCATCAAGGGTCCTGGGTGAGGAGCCAGAGCTGCAAGACATAGTATATCACCAATCCTATCACCTGCCAGTACCTGCAGTGAGCCCCGGTGGCCAAGTTATGCTGCCTGAGGCCACTGCTCAAGGACAAGGGACAATTTAGCCCAAAAGCCCAGGGAGTCTTGTAGTTGTCTGCTGACCTGGAGGAAAAGTCTCTCCCCTCTGTGTCTCTTCTTCTGGCTTGAACCCAGGAAAGCACTCTGTCCTGCCCAGTCCTCTAAGTGTCCTTCTACAGTGGCACTGGAAGAAAAAGGAGGTCAAGGCCCCAGGTCACCTATAAAGTTCTTGAGTGGCAGCAATGGTGCTGGAAATGAGGACTGTGGGTCCTCATTCAACAAAAAGCTCTGCTTAATAATGAAGACCCCTGGAGTACAAGAAAGAACAGAGGTTCTTTAAGATAGAAGATCTGGGTTCTAGTCTCAACTCTGCTACTCTTTGGCACGTCATTTCTTTTGGGGTCTGTTTCCTGCTCTATAAAAATGAAAGAGTAGATGAGGTGACCTCCAAGTTCCAGATCTGATGTCTTACTGTTCTAATTAAGTCAGCTTTCAGTTCCCTGGTGTGCCAGTCATTTGAGTGATTGCTCTCAGATCCCCACCTTGTCCTACTCTGCCTTGGATTGCAGAGGCCCAGTGCCTGCAATCTGCATCTCCCAGTCTCCTCTGTCATCGGCTTTGAAAGGCTCTGGTGGCAGACTGGAAAGAGGGAAGTCGGGAGATGTAAGGGTATTTCTCACCCTTTTCTGTTTTGAGAGACAACTCAAGTAGTGGTGTAGATCCTACGAGTAGTTTTGTAGATCCGTGATTACAGATCCTACTAGACAGCCCTCACATTCCTATTTTGCCATTTTTGTTCTTCCACCACCTTGGTGACAGGTTCCCTGTGATAAATGCCCTCTGTTGAACCACCTGACAACTGCTTGCAACCCCATGGACCATAGCCTGCTGGGCTCCTCTGACCATGGAATTCTCCAGGCAAGAGTACTGGAGTGTGTAGCCATTTCCTTCTCCAGGGGATCTTCCCGACCTAGGGATCGAACCCAGGCCTCCTGCATTGCAGGCAGATTCTTTACCCTCTGAGCCACAGGGATGTAAAGTGAGCCCATAATACTTTCCAGCAATCCCTCTGAAGTTTTGTAGATCATTCACTCTCCTGACTCCATGGATTGCAGCATGCCAGGCTTCCCTGCCCTTCACCGTTGCCCAGAGTTTGCTCAAACTCATGTCAGTGATGCCATCCAACCATCTCATCCTCTGTCGTTCCCTTCTCCTCCAACCTTCAATCTTTCCCAGCACCAGGGTCTTTTCTAATGAGTCAGCTCTTCGCATCAGGTGGCCACAGTATTGGAGCTTCAGCTTCAGTCTAAAATTGAGCTCCTCATATTTTCCCCCTCAGCAAATGACAACTCCATTCTTCCAACTGTTAGAGCCAAAAACCTTGGATAATTCTTTCTCTTTAGACAAGGATGGATCCATCATGAAATCCTGTTGATTCTATCTTCAGGATATAGCCAGAAACTGCTACTACAAGCTGATCCACACCCCAATCAACTTGTGCAGAGATTATTTCAATATTCTTTTATCTGTTTTCCCTACTTATGCCCTTATCCCTCTCATTCTACTCTCAACACAGCCGCCAGAGCAACCCTTTTAATGCATAAGTCAAGTGGTATCACTCCTTAGCTCACCACAAGGAAAAGCTAAAATTGTTACAGTGGCTTCAAGCCCCATAAGATTCTGGCCTTACTATCTCTCTAAGGTCATCTTCCCATCATTCATTCTGTTCCAGCTACACTGGACTCTGCCTCCTTAAACACTCCAGGCATGCTTCTGCTTCAGGGACTTTGCATTTCAATTCCTTCTGCTTAGAATGCTTTCCTTTCTCCTTCCTTCGTATCATTACTGAAATGTTACATTCTCAAGCTGGCCATCCTTGACCCCACTATCTTAAACTTGACTGAATTGGGGGTTCTGTTTTCGTGTACTTGTAGCAGAAGTCAGTCTAACTGATACCCAAGTGTGATCTTTTTCACTCTTTTAGTTGTTTTTTTTTTTTAATTTCTTTTTAATTCCCTGGGTCTTCGCTGCTATGCATGAACTTTCTCTAGTTGCAGCAAATGGGGGCTACTCACTGCACTGCGTGGGCTTCTCACAGCCGGGGCTTCTCTTGTTGCAGAGCACAGGCTCTAACGCATGGGCTTCAGAAGTTGCAACACAAGGCTTCAGTAGTTGTGGCACATGGGCTTAGCTACCCCTCAGTGTGCGGGCTTTTCCCGGACCAGGGATGGAACCCATGTCCTCTGCATTGGCCAGTGGATTCTTAACCAGTGGACCACCAGGAAAACCTCTATGTATGATCTTAATCTTCATGCTAACTCTGAAGTTAGATAGTTTCTCTCCGTTTCTCAGATGGGAAAGGAGGACTCCTGAGAGATTAAGTTACATGCCAGAGGTCATACAGTTAGTAAATCCCAGGGCTCAAATCCCCAACCTGACTGATGCCACAGCTGCGAGTTCTTGGCTGAAGCACTCCACACAGACCACTGTCCCCAGAAACGACACCAAGGCTGAGCTAAGTCAGAAGCCTTTGGATTGGAGGGTATGGGTGCTGCCAGTCATCTCCATAAAGGAAACATTTGCTCCCTGAAGACTCTTAAGTATCAGATGTCAAAATAATAATCTTGTTCATTTCCTGAATTTCACAATTTGCCTTGTTGCTGTCATTATTGTCTGCTTCCCCCTTCTATGTATCCCCAGCATTTAACACAATGAAGGGATAAATGAACTAATTCAGATACAATTCTGCTTGAAGTGAAAATGTTAGTCACTCAGTTGTGACTGACTCTTTGAGACCCCATGGACTGTAGCCCGCCAGGCTCCTTGTCCATGGAATTCTCCAGGCAAGAATACTGGGATGGGTAGCCTTTCCCTTCTCAAAGAATCTTCCCAACCCAGGGGTGGAACCCTGGTCTCCTGCATTGCAGGCAGATTCTTTACTGGCTGAGCCACCTGCTTAATATCATTCATTCATTCACAGTCCTGATTAAGCATCTGACTTGTTCTAAGCACTGTCTTTGTGATGCTTACAGTCTACTAAGGGAAGAGGATATTAAACAGTCACAGAAATAAGTCACACACACACACAAAGAAACTGTGAACAGGGCCATAAGGGAGAAGTAGGGGATACTATGAAATCAGACCACAGAACGTCCTAATTTCAGTGGGAGAATGTCAGTGAGGACCTCCAGATCTGAAGGGTGAAGGGGAAGTGGTCCTCGAAGACGAATGTCCTAAGGAGGGAATGAAAGATGGCGAGTGTTCCTGAAGTACAGCTGATGGTCTCATCTTGCCAGTGGTGGCCTGTGTTTCCTAGAATCTGCCTTCAAGGACAGGAAGGAAGGGGGAGCATTATGTTTACCGTTGAACACACTTCTGACAAGCCTGACCTCTACTCACTGATGGAAACAGCTCTGTCCTCAGTGTCTCTATGTCCAGATATTCCCAGCTTGGTCACTTTTCCCTGGTCCAGTGTAATTCAAAGAACCAGTCACTGCAGTCACTGTGTTTGGGAGCAACTGGGATGTCTCCAGAACTAAACAATGGGGGCCAAGCCAGGATTCCAGCAGGGAGGGCTTTGCAGAAGTTACCGTTTGTGTGGTCAGGGCTGTGGGTTTCACCTAGGAGGGTTGGGTGGGGCCCGGGTAGCATTAAGGGATGGAGGCCACTGCAAACGAATGGCTGTCTCCCTTTTCACAGCAGCCCTCCCCAACTCCCAGCAGAGAAGGCCCCAGGGCACAGGGCTGGCTTGCTGCTAGAAACCTGAAGGAAGGAGTTAAGAAGGCCGGGCTGATGGACTCAAAGACAGAGCTGTGTTTATCCAGGAAAAGAGGTCGTACGTACGCAACGGAGGCCCCTGCCAGCTCCTCCCAGGACTGGGCTGGGGGAGCAAGCTGGAGAGGAAGTTGTTCCCCTCCCGGCTTCGAACGGCTCCTGGCCCGAGGCCAGGACCCAGACGCACAGGTGAGGCCTGAACTCTGGGCGCCAGGCCGAGCCCACTGCCTTGGAGCTCAGACTCCCAGACAGAAAGTCGGAACATCGCGCTCCCTGGGAGTGCGGCGAGCCGGTGCGGTAAGCGCGCTGCGGAGGGCCTCCCGGAATCAGGTCAGAAGGTGACGGAGAATCAATGCTGTCTTTGTGCTCAGCGGTTTCCTAGGGAGAAAAGGAGTGGAGAGTGGGAGGGGCTGCCCAACTACCCGGTCCGCAGCAGACTCGGGATGCGGTAGGGCTGGGAGGTAGGGGGCCGGACAGCCAGGGCTTAAGTGGGGGTGGCATTCTGTGCCCCCGAAAGGTGCTCTTCTTGAGCAGGCCGTGGGGCTCTCGGGGCAGCAGTCAAACGTGCAGGCAGTTCGTTTCTGGCCTGGAACGACCCCGGAA
>SJXQ01012821.1:197499-210674 GCA_006408695.1 Aepyceros melampus | reverse complement strand
TTCCGGAATGGGCATGGGAGAAGGGGTGACCCCCTCCCCTAGGGCCGCGGAGTCTCTTGAGGAGAGTGACTATGAAGGAGTTTCAGCTCTGGGTCAGTGTTTCTGACTACAGACCTTTTGATAATGCGGTGTTACTCGATTCTTCTAATAGGAGTCTAGGGTTCCAGTGGGTGTGTTAGGCCTTCTCACTCTGAAGTGGGTGTGAAAGCAGTGGGAGAGTGTGTACGCGTATGTCCGAGGCCTGACTGTCTAGCCCTGGACTCCATTTCTCTCCGGACCCTCAGACTTTGCCGCCCTTTGTTTTTGCCGCTCAAAAAGGGCCTAGTGCGCCGGTTGGGCCCCCAAAGAAGGGAGCGGCGGCAGGTCACCCGCGCACGTTTGCAGCATCATTCTTGGGCTCCCCTTCTTTCCTTGCCCAGGCCTCCACGCTGGACTTGGATCCTCTCGGCCTCGTGGAACTCGGACTTGCAGCACCCCGCCCCCGCCGCCGCCGCCTCATGTGGCTCTTGGAGAAAGCTGGCTACAGGGTAGGGGCTGCGGAGCCCAGGGCCCGGTGGGCGCCCTCCAGTTTGTTTCCTAAGCGCCGCACCCCGTGCCCGCTGGCTCGCCCCTGCCCCAACGTCCTCACCCCGGACCGCATCCCGCAGTTCTTCATCCCGCCGCGGCTCCGGGACCCAGGTGGCGCGCTGGCCCACAGCGGCGGGCGCGGCCTCCCCGCGACCTGTTCGCTGCCGCACCTGGCGGGCCGCGAAGGCTGGGCCTTCCTGCCCGAGAGCCCGCACACGCGCCGGCGCGAGTCCCTGTTCCACTGGCCACCGCCCACCCCCGCCGGCGGGCTGCCCCCCGCGCCGTCCCGGCTGCACGTCTCCGCCCCGGACCTGCGCTCTGCCGGGCCCCCGACAGCGACACGGCCTCGTCGCCGGATTCGTCGCCCTTCAGCTCGCCGCGGCCAGGCCCCGAGCGGCCCCGGCCGCCCCGGCCGCGCTCACTGTCCCGGGTGCAGGCGAGCTCGGCGGGCACCAGCCCGCACGCCTCGCGCCGCGCGGGACCGCCCACGCCGCCCCTCTTCCACCTCGACTTCTTGTGCTGCCAACTGCGGCCGACCCGGGAGAGCGTGCTGCACCTCGAGCCCCGGGGAGGACAGCTGCGGCTCTCCGCTGAGTACCCGGCCGGGCCTGGGCGGCTGCGGCTGCGCCTGGTGAGCGCCGAGGGCCTGCCGCGGTCGCGGGCCGGCCCCGGGAGCGGCGGCGGCGGCTGCTGCGTGGTGCTGAGGCTGCGGCCGCGCGTCCGGCCGCGGGGCCAGCGGAGCCGAGTGGTCAAATGCAGCACCAACCCCATCTTCAATGAGGACTTTTTCTTCGATGGGCTCGGCCCGCCGGACCTGGCCGCCCACAGTCTGAGGGCCAAGGTGCTGGACAGGGGCGCAGGATTGCGCAGGGACGTGCTGCTGGGGGAGTGTGAGACGCCCCTGATTGCCCTGCTGCCGCCCTTGGGTGGTGGGCTATGTCCCGGGGCCTCCCTGGTGCCTGCCCATCTCAGCCTGTAGCCTGAGAGAAGGTCTCTTCCTCTGGAGGGCTCCATCGGGTCTACAGTCTCCATTCTTTCCATCTGCCCAGCATGTATTTATTTTTGCAAATAAAATATCTGTCTCCCCTTGTTTGCACATTGCGCTCTCAGATCTGTAGCCTGCCCTCCTCCCTCTGCCCTGGCCCCACAAGGGATGGAGGAAGCTCATTCAGGTTTTCTGGTTTGGAGCAGACTTTAAGAAGTGGTTCTCAAACTTGAATTTGAGTATCACAGTTACCAGACATCAGAAATGCTGGATGAGCTTGTTAAACACAGGGAAAGAATCCTGAGCTCTGTTCCTCAGAGACTCAGACACTAGTTCACTAGGTCTGAGCTGAGGGGTCGGAAGTTCCCTGCTCAACACAGTGCCTATCCCTTCAGGGGGCCCTCCAGTCACTGAAAAGCTCTGTGACTGAAGCCAGCATAACTCGCCTTCCCCGGGGGGATCCTAGGGGCTGCACAGAGGAAATCAACACCCCCCACCCACCTAGCACCCCACTCACTCCCACATCTGATCTGAAGAAGTGAAGTGAAGTCGCTCAGTCGTGTCCGACTCTTTGCGACCCCATGGACTGTAGCCTACCAGGCTCCTCCGTCCATGGGATTTTCCAGGCAAGAGTACTGGAGTGGGTTGCCATTTCCTTCTCCAGGGGATCTTCCCGACCCAGGGATCGAACCTGGGTCTCCTGCATTGTAGGCAGATGCTTTACCATCTGAGCCACCAGGGAAGTCCAACCTTCTGATCTGAAGAGAGAGATGAAATTTCTGGGTCTTAGGAATGAGTCAGAGGACGTCAGACTAGCACACTATGCCTTTAGGGATCCTCTCTCCTGCCTGTTCCTGCCATACCTAGGCCTCCCTGGGAAGTAAAGCAGCACTTGAGTGCTGAAAGACCAAGATATAAGGTCACAGGGATTGAGGTCCTAGGGGCAGAGGGGGTCCCACTGGACTGTGAGAGCTATTCTCATGGTTTTGCTCAGAAAAGGCTACCCAGGTGAGTAGGAGCAGAATGTGGAAGATGGATACATGTAGATCACAGTGTATTTACCTCCTACCTGAATGTCCCTGACGTCAGCAGTGACCTTCTTCTCTCTCACCCCTCCTTCTCTGAAGCTGGTTCCTCTTGGCTCAGGGCAGGCTTGGAAAAGGAAAACAGGGAGGAGGAGAGGGAGGGAGGGAGACACCGTGCCAACCCAGCTTCTTTTTCCCACCCCCTTGGGCCATTTCTCATTTTGCCAAGTGCCCATAACCAGGGTCAAGCCTTTGTTACCTAGATAAACACACACACACACACACACACACACACACACACACACCCATGCTCCTCCATTCCTTCTCCCTCCCCTGATTAGGTCCCTCCCAATCCCCCAGGCCAGGGAAAATCTTGCTCCATATGTCCACCAGGTGGTAGCATTGATCAACTAATATTAAGCGCTAACAGCTACAAAAAATATGATCACCATGAAATGGCAACCCACTCCAGTACTCTTGCCTGGAGAATCCTGTGGACAGAGGAGCCTGGTGGGCTGTTGTCTATGGGGTCGCACAGAGTCGGACACGACTGAAGCGATAGCATGCATGCATGCATTGGAGAAGGAAATGGCAACCCACTCCAGTGTTCTTGCCTGGAGAATCCCAGGGACGGGGGAGGCTGGTGGGCTGCTGTCTCTGGGGTCGCGCAAGTCGGACACAACTGAAGCGACTTAGCAGCAGCAGCGGCAGCACACAAGGACTCTTATCCAACAACTTGTCAGCAACTCCCATGAGAGTTAAGTACTGTTGTTAATATTGTTATCCAGTGTGACCTCAAGTTTTACTAATCCAGTGAGGGATAGAACTAGGATTTAAACCACAGTCTGGTCTTAGAGTCTGAGCTCTCAGTCACCTCACTGTAGTGGTGCTGGAGAAGACTCTTTTGAGAGTTCCTTGGACAGCAAGATCAAACTAGTCAATCCTACAGGAAATCAACCCTTAAGATGACACCATCTTATGGCAGAAAGTGAAGAGGAAATAGCCTCTTGGTGCAAGCGAAAGAGGAGAGTGATAAAGCTGGCTTAAAACTCAACATGCAAAAAAAGAAGATCATGGCATCTGGTCCATTGAGTTCAGTCACTCAGTCGTGTCCAACTCTTTTTGACCTCAAGGACTGCAGCACGCCAGGTTTCCCTGTCCATCACCAACTCCGGAGCCTGCTCAAACTCATATCCATCGAGCTGGTGATGCCTCTGACCATCTCACCCTCTGTCATCCCCTTCTTCTCCTGCCTTCAATCTTTCCCAGATCAGGGTCTTTTCCAATGAGTCATTTCTTCCCATCATGTGGCCAAAGTATTAGAGTTCAGCCTCAGCATCAGTCCTTCCAATGAATATTCAGGACTATTCAGATTTCCTTTAGGACTGACTGATTTAATCTCCTTGCAGTCCAAGGGACTCTCAAGAGTCTTCTCCAACACCACAGTTCAAAAGCATCAGTTCTTCAGTGCTCAGCCTTCTTTATAGTCCAACTCTCACATCCATACATGACTACTGCAAAGTCCATAGTTTAGTTTTGACTAGACCTTTGTTGGCAAAGTAATGTCTCTGCTTTTTAATATGC
Organism: Aepyceros melampus; assembly: GCA_006408695.1. Lineage (NCBI taxonomy): Eukaryota > Metazoa > Chordata > Mammalia > Artiodactyla > Bovidae > Aepyceros > Aepyceros melampus. Next base: position 206,513 of record SJXQ01012821.1, on the reverse strand, counting down.
TGTCTAGGTTGGTCATAGCTTTTCTTCCAAGGAGCAAGTGTCTTTTAATTTCATGATTGCAGTCACCATCTGCAGTGATTTTAGAGCCCAAGAAAATAAAGTCTGTCACTGTTTCCATTGTTTCCCCATCTATTTGCCATGAAGTGATGGGAGGAAAAGGGGACAACAGAGGATGAGATGGTTGGATGGCATCACCGATGCGATGGACATGAGTTTGAGTAGGCTCTGGGAGTTAGTGATGGACAGGGAAGCCTGGCGTGCTGCAGTCCATGGGGTCGCAAAGAGTCAGACATGACTAAGTGACTGAACTGACTGACTGATGGGACCGGATGCCATGATTTTAGTTTTTTGACCAGTCCCATCACCTCATGGCAAATAGATGGGGAAACAATGGAAAGAGTGATAGACTTTATTTTCTTGGGCTCTAAAATCACTGCAGATGGTGACTGCAACCATGAAATTAAAAGATGCTTGCTCCTTGAAAGAAAAGTCATGACCAACCTAGACAGCATATTAAAAAGCAGAGACATTACTTTGTCAACAAAGGTCTAGTCCAAATTAAACTATGGGTTTTCCAGTAGTCACCTATGGACATGAGAGTTGGACTATAAAGAAGGGTGAGTGTCAAAGAACTGATGCCTTTGAACTGTGGTGTTGGAGACGACTTTTGAGAGTCCCTTGAACTGCAAGGAGATCCAACCAATTAATCCTAAAGGAAATCAGTCCTGAATATTCATTGGAACGACTGGCCACCTGATGGGAAGGGCTGACTCATTAGAAAACACCATGATGCTGGGAAAGATTGAAGGCAGGAGAAGGGGATGACAGAGGATGAGATGTTGGATGGCATCATCAACTCGATGGACATGAGTTTGAGCAAGCTCCAGGAGCTGGTAATGGACAGGGAAGCCTGGAGTGCTGCAGTCCATGGGGTCGCAAAGAGTCAGACACAACTTGGTAACTGAAGAACAACCACCAGCTGCCACCTCCCAATCAGGTCACTTCCTTCCCTAAGATGATAGCTCTCCAATCTTTTCAGCCTGTGAAGTCCACCCATAGGTCCAGTTCTATCTCTAGTACTATCCTACTTCAACCCCAAATCCTCCCCTAACAACATTTGGTGAACAGCTGTATTTGATGCCTCTTTCAAAGAGGACAGAAAAGAAGAAGCCAATCACCTTTCATTCCTGCAGTCCTTCACCAAATACTTAGGGAGGGCCAGCAGGGGCTTCCCTGGTGGCTCAGTCAGGAAAGAATCTGCCTGCAGTGCAGGATACCTGGGTTTGATTCCTGGGTCAGGAAGATCCCCGGAGAAGGGCATGGCAACCCACTCCAGTGTTCTTGCCTGGAGAATCCCACGGACAGAGGAGCCTGGCAGGCTGCAGTCCATGGGGTTGTACAGAGTCAGACACGACTGAGCGACTTAGCACATACACACACGGTAGGTGCTGGGCTTTGGATACAGCAGTGGTCAGAACAGAAACGGGAGCCTGTTACAGAGAATGGAGTCAGTCCAAAAGAGAAAGATAAATATCGATATCAACACATATATATGGAATCAGAAAAATGATGGCGATGGACTTATTTGCAGGGCAGCAATAGAGACTCGGGGCTTCCCAGATGGAGCTAGTGGTAAAGAACCCTAAAGAATCCCTTGGACAGAGGAGCCTTGGGGGCTACAGTCCATAGCGTCACGAAGAGTCTAATGCAACTGAAATGACTTAGCATGCAGGTGGGGTCACACAGAGTCGGACACGACTGAAGCGACTTAGTAGCCGGAGCAGGCACAATAGCATGCAGGCACAATAGAAACACAGCATAAAGGACAAGCTTGTGGACGCAGGGAAGGAAAGGAGAGGGGCGATGAATTGAGAGGGGAGCATTGAAACATACACATTACCACATGTAAAACAGCTAGCTAATGGGTAGTTGCTATATGACACAGAGGGCTCAACCTGCGCTCTGTGACAACCTAGAGGGGTGGGAGGGAGGTTCGGGAGGGAGGTTCAAAGGGAGGGGACATATATATACCTATGGCTGATTCATGTTGATGTATGGCAGAAACCAGCACAATATTGAAAGCAATTATACTCCAATTAATAAACATTGAAAAAAAAACCAGAAATGGGAATCAGACAAGTTACAAAATTAATAAACAAAATGTAAAAATGTTACTTGGTAATCTGTTTTAGAGAAAATTGAAGCAGGAAAGGGGCAAAGGAAGGAAGTCAGACAGAGAGAAGAAGGGAGGAATGGAAAGAGAGAGAGAGAGAGAGACTGAAACACTTCTTTTTAACCGCAGTACTTTGTACCCGTAGGTCCTGTATTTTACTCATTATGCCAGTTAATCATTGCAACCACTCAGCAAGGTGGGTTCTGTTCCCATTTGACCGCGCCGATAGATCGGAGAGGTTAAGTAAACCTGCCTGAGGAGCAGCCCTAGCTGCAGGGAAATTTCAGGTCTGTAGCTTCCTCCGCACCCACTGCTGCTCAGAGGTGGCTGAGAGGTGAGAATTCAAGTCTATTCCAGTCAGGAGCAGTTCACTCAGCATCCACAGCTGCGACCTTCCTCTCCCCACACCATGGGGACCACAGTGTCTCAGGAGGAACTTCCTGGCGAGCTAAAGCCACAAAAGCATGCCCTCGGGCTAATAAGGTCAAAAGAATCCCTCCAGTGTGCAGACTGCTCTGGCCTCAAAGTATGTTCAGATACAAGTCTGGACTGATATTATTGTCCCCCTTTTGTTTTTTTTAATTAATTAATTTATTTTAATTGGAGGCTAATTACTTTATAATATTGTAGTGGTTTTTGCCATACATTGACATGAATCAGCCGTGGGTAACCATGTGTCCCCCATCCTGAACCTATTTCCCCCTTTTAAGATGTGGTAATTGAGGCCTGATAATAGTAGGCTGCATTCTTATCTGTCTTTTGGCTCCAAAAATCAGAGCTCCTGCTTTTCAACGCTCCTTGCTGCATCCAAGCCTAAATGACCACAAATGTTAACTGACAGGCAGGGGGACATGGAAAGTTCAGGGCCAGGAACTAGGGTCAAATTTCTACTTCCCCTCCACCCACAGTGGCCTTTGTGACAGGAAAGGGGAGAGCTGGTGACTGAGGTGTTTATAGAAGTGGGATGTCTTTTCTTTCATGGTTGAGGGGCCTGAGCCCCCTTCCCGAGTCACTCCAGTGGGTTGAGGTCTCCCCAGGCATGGAGCTCTTAGGGAGGACCTAAAGGAAAGTGTTCCTAATCTCTGGGTCAGGCTTCCCAGAGCAGGTGGGCCTCAAAGGATGGAGTTGAGGTAGTATGTGGCATGCAGGCTGCCCAGGTCCCCGTACTTTCCACCTTTCCACCCCAGGCCCCCCCAGGAGGGCAGGCCTGCCCTGAGCTTTAAGTGGTTTCTGTGGTTTAGGGGTGGGGAAGAAGGGAAAGAGAAGTTGGTGACTGTTCCCCAGTTCCAAGCCGCCACCACCACCCTCCACCCCCTCTAGGCTGCTTGCCCCTCACTTTCAGATTCCCCTGATAAGGGAACTTGGGCACGTGGAGGGTGAAATGATTCTCTGATCCCTATCAGCCTCTTCCTTGCATAAAAATGTGAGGAGGAAATAACCAATGCCCTGCTCTGAAAGGACTGATTCCTCCAGAAAGGGGGCTGTGATTGGAGCAGAAGAGAGGAAGGGTAGGCAGGAGGGGACTTCCTAAAAGGATGAGTTACCTTCTTGCCCTAGGGAGAAAAGCAGCCATCCATGCTTAGGGCAAAGAAGGGGTAGAAATGTCCAGGAAGTGTGTAACTAGCTTAGGGCTAGGAGGACCCTGTCTTCCCAACCACCAGTCACTTCCTCCCCTACCTTACACAGTGACCCTAAGTGGCGGGGCTGAGAGAGGCAACCAGACCTGTGGTACTGGGGCAGGCAGGGCTGCCTGGCACCATGCCGGGGCCAAGTGCCCATTGCCAGGCGCTCTGCATGGCCTCTGCTCTGTGCCCATGCTTGGGAGGTCAGGAAGGATCCTGAGAGACCCAGAGTCACGGAGGAAGGGAGGCTTAAAGAGAAGAAAAGAGAGAGATGAGGCACAAAAAACAGAAGAGCCATAGGCATGGGGGGTTGGCAGGGGGAAACACAGAGACAGGGTCCTGAGTGGAAGCAAAGCCAACTGTGAGTGGGGAGGGGCTAGCGGAGCAGCACTCCCGGTGGCCCTGGCCCCCTGCCTCTCACTGGCTCTATTGATCTGCCTGGGGGTTCTTCAGAGAGCTTTGCTTACTGAAGCCTGCCCAAGGGGCTGCACCCCAAAACAGACCAACATCCTGTTCTGTGCAGAGAAGTGTACACAGATGCGTGGGCCATGCATTTACCAAAAGGACACGGGGATAATCAGAGTCTCAGAGACACAGACACACGCCCTCAGACTCTCGGTACGAGAAGGTCCCCAAAAGTTTCCACTTCACTCTTCCTCACTCCCTACCCCCTTGTCAACCATCCTGGGAGCTGGAAAGTCCTCCTCTACTTCTAACCTCTGTCCTGTAAGCTGCAGCCCTCGGAGACTCTGGGAGCCACCTGGGAATGGAGGTGCCGCTGGGAGCCGAGTGTGAAGCTCCAGGGTGGGGCACGAGTGGAGGATGGCGAGATGGGAGGGCAGGCCCCGGAGGGGACAGCTACCCGCCTCTCCACGCCAGGTGCCACGTGCACCACGTCGGGGGGAGTGGGCTGCAGTCACGAGGCTGAGGCGTGTCTGGCTCCTGCTCTGCTGTTTACCAGCTGGGAGTGAGAGCAGGAGGAGGTGCCAGGGAGCCTCCCCACTGCAGCCTGGCCCCTGGCCAGCCGGCCTGTTGGGTAACCAGGAGAGCCAGGCCCAGCTAATCAAACTCTGGGCCGAGGCTGTGCAGGGGTTCGGTGGCACCCAGGACCCTCAGAAGCTGTATTCTGTGCCTCCCCAGAGCCCTTCTTCCATGGGGGCTGCCAGACTGGGGCGGGGAGGGTCTCCTTCCTGCAACTACTGCATGAAGCATGTCTCTACACTCCTCTCCCATTGCTCCTCTGCCTCAGCACACACCTCCAGGCCTGCCCCCAGCAACCAGCAGACCAGGAGGCTGTGAAGGCATCAGGGAGCCAGGGAGTTCTAGGGAAGGTCAGCAAAGTGCAGAGGCTAAGTAGGCCAAGGCCTCAAGGAAACCAAGAACTGCTGGGATGAACCTGATCTGTAGAGGAGGCACCATCCCCCAAATATGCCATCCCATCTTCATCTCTCCTCCCCCCACATCCCCTTCACCACCCCTGTCTTGGTGGCTCAGTGGCAAAGAATCCGCCTGCTAATGCAGGAGACACAGGTTCGATCCCTGGGTTAGGAAGATCCCCTGGAGGAGGAAATGGCAATCCACTCCAATATTCTTCCCAAGAAAATCCCAGTGACAGTGGAGCCTGGCAGGCTGCAGTCCGCGGGGCTGCAAAAAGTCAGACATGACTGAGTGAGCACGCATGTCTTGGTCAAATAGAAAGCACATGATTCTAGAGTCACAGAGACCTGGGTTCAAATCACAGCTCAATCACTTGCTGTCCTTGTACAATCCTTGGGCAAGTTGTGACTATCTTCGAGCATCATCTAGCTTATGAGCATCACATAGGTATCTGAAGCAACTATGCCTGCTCCATGGTGGACATTGGGAGGATTGGAGAAAATCATGGATTTACAGAAAGTGACTGGCAAAGGACCCAGCACACAGGATAGGTGATGCAGAAAGGCCCTTCCCATCACCTATCCTGTCTCTCCTCAAGGCCCCAGACTCTGTTCCTCCCATCTCTCCCTGTGTCCCCTCCTGATGCCGGGACGCTCTGCCAGCCACTCCTTTCCCCTGCCTGCTGTCGGGCCAGGTGCTCCCTCCTCCTCCCTCTCCCCTCCCCTGGGCCCTGCTCCCTGCCCTCCTGGGCAGCCAGGGCAGCAAGGACGGCACCAGGGAGTTGCCCCATGGACAGGGCCCCACAGAAACACCACAGAGCCTCGCAGGGTAAGAGGCCCTGCAGCCTTACAGGCAGGTGGAAGGGGCTCCCAGGGGGTGCAGAGGAGAGATGGGAAGGGGCTGGTCGGGACGTGAGAGGGTTGGGGCAAGAGAAGAGAGGAGAGAAAGATGAGTTGGCAGGGGAGGGTAGGCCGGTGAGACAGAACAGGTCTTGATAGAGACTGAAGGAGACATGCGAGGAAGGGCCAGGGGCCAGACAGAGGAGAGAAAGAGGAGGAGGGAGAAGCAGGAAGCACATGGAGGGGGAAAAAGGGAGCCGTGAGGGAAGAGACAGGTGGGCTGGGGGAGGAGAGGAGAGGAGGAGAGTCAGGCAAGCTGGAGGGAGGACGGGCCAGCAAGCGGGAAGGGTTTGGTTTCAAGTGAGAGCGCCCCCTGGGAGGAGGGGCGGACACTGCTCCTCTGGCTGGGACCCCAGGCAGCAGTAGGAGGCCGACCACTCCACCTTCTGTTCATTCAGCGACGGAGGAAGCCGTCCTGCCTCTAACGATGACAAAGGTCAGGGAAGCAAGCAGTAGAACCCTGTCCGCTGCCCACGCCCACCCCCAGCACTTTGCTCCCCACTGGCTCAGGGTTGGGGGGTGGAGGATGCGGTTTCATTTCTGCAGAAAATGTGGGACCCTCGGCCAGGGGTAGCGGGGCGGGGGGTGCCGGGGGCTGTGGAGAGTCAGGCAGTCCTTGGCCCCACCGAGGGTCTAACTCAGACCCCTCAGCGGGATCCCATGGCCACATGCTCGGTCAAGTGTGAGCCCTGAGGCAAAAAAGTGGTGGGGCCACCTGGTGGAGGAAGAACTCCACTGCCGGGGCAAGCAAGGGGCGCTCCCCCACCCCAGGCCTGCTGTGAGGTTCAAGGCTAGAGGCTAGAGAGAGGGTGCCACGTCAGGGAGGAAGCTGGGTGGGGCCAGGCAGGATTGGCGGCCGGCGGGAGGGGCCGGATGGAGCCACTCCCTCTCTGCGCAGTCTCCCCCCACCCCACCCCACCCGAGCTGAGCCCAGACCTTCAAGTCCATCGCTCCCACCCAGTCCAGTGGAGGGACTGGCGTGTAGGGGGCACCTCCTGAGCAGAGGGACAGTGTGTGAGCCGGGAGGGTGGGCAGAAGGGAAAGATGGTGAGCACTGGACAAGTGCTGTGCTTAGTCGCTCGGTGGTGTCCAACTCTTTGCGACCCCATAAACTGTAGCCCGCCAGGCTCCTCTTCCATGGGGATTCTCCAGGCAAGAATACTAGAGGGGTAGCTGTTCCCTCCTCCAGGGGATCTTCCCAACCCAGGAATCCAACCCAGGTCTCTGGCATTGCAGGTTTCCCGGATTCTTTCCCATCTGAGTCACCAGGAAAGCCCACTGGGCAAGTAGAAGGAAAAAGTAACAGGAGAGCCGAGTCAGAGGTCAGGGGAAATACAGGGGGCTTAAGGCAGGCCTGCAGCGTTTACTGAAATGAAAGACTGTCCTTGCGCTCTGTGAGGAGCTGCTGTGTGGATGTACAAAATGCAGTAAGGTCTGGCAGGGGAAGCTTCTTCCCAAGGACTCCTTTGATAGGTGTTTAATAAAAGTTAACCATATGAATGAATGACATGCTCTTCCTTGCTCCAACCAGGCTCTAGCTAAAGGCTTCCCCCCGATAGCAGCTGCCCCTCTGGAGGTCTGTGCCTCCCTCCCACATCAACCCATCTGTGCTCCCTACAGCCTTCTCTTCACCTGGACCAGCCACACACAGCACAAGGCATTCGTTCTTCTGCAGGCTGGGGGGCCAGTGGAGCCAGAGCCTGCAGGAGGCAGTGTGTGTGGTGGGCGTGTCTGTGCTTGCAGCTCTCCCTTCTTCTTCCTTCTAACATCCTCACTACCCTACCCTCAACCCCTTCACCTTGAAATTCCCAGGTGCTTGCGGGCACAAACAAGCAACCAAGAGTCTTAACTCTGGCCGCTTGGCTCAGTGGTAAAGAATTCTGACGACGCAGGAGATGCAGGTTTGATCCCTGAGTCCGGAGATTCCCCTGGAGGAAGAAATGACAACGCACTCCAGTATTCTTGCCAGGAAAATCGCGTGGACAAAGGAGCCTGACAGGCTACAGTAGTAGGGTTGCAGAGTCGAACACAAACTGAGCATGCCTGTGCAGCCAGAAGAATATTTGCTGTGTATCTCTAAGGGGCAGGCACTACAAAATAACAATATGAACAAGGCAGACACAGTCCCTGCCTCTATAGGGCTTACTGTCTAGCAGGAAAGCTCCCTGTTCTTAGATCATGAACAATTATAGCAGTGAGATGACGTGATGGGTGCCAGGAAATCAACTGCTGATGCTGAGTGTGTCAGCACAAGGGCAGGAGGGCTTCTCTCAGGAAAAGACCTGCTTGGGAACTTGGGGGATGAAAAGTTGTCTAGATTGAGGAGGGGCCAGGGAAGGGCCTTCCAGGCAGAAAGAATAATGTGGGGAAGTCCCAGAGTGGTGAGGAGCCTGGCACGTTTCAGGATTTGAAGAGGCTTCACATGACTATAGGGCAGAATGAAGAGAGTGGAGGCGGTCCCACCTTCTCCTCGAACGCCAGGTTCTTCCAGGAAGGACTGGGGTAGGGGTGAGGGCCTGAGCATTGGGGGGGATCTCTTGATCCTCCATGGTCCTCAACTTTTGGCCCTGACCCCCTCTCTTCTCCTTACAGAGCTGCTGGCTGCAAAGAAGACCCACACCTGTGAGTAGAGGATTGGGGCAGAAACTGGTGCTGGGGTGTGGAGAGATGGCAAAGAATTCAGCAAGGGCGCCAGGAGGTCCATGTATGGAGCTGGAGCAACCGGGCAGAGGTGGCCAGGTCTGAAAGGAGGTGGAGATGAAAAAACAGGGAGATGGGGAGATGAGGAGGAGGAGTGATGAAACCTCAAGATTGGGAAGCAAAGGGAGGAGATAAGGGAGAAGCCTGAAAAGTGCGAGGGAATGTCGCAAAGAAGAGGACAGTGAAAGGGAGCTACAGGAAGAAGGAGCTGCTGGACAGAGGCACAGGAGATGCCGGGTGGGG
>SJXQ01012821.1:173434-195978 GCA_006408695.1 Aepyceros melampus | reverse complement strand
TTACCACAGAAACCTCGGCCAGGACCACACCCCCTCATCCCCTTCCAACCCACTGGCCGTGTGCAACCATACCTCCACCCCACCCCCACCCGTGAGGGTCCTCAGGAGAACATGGGCTGACAGCCCCTCCCCCAACCCACTGCCAGCTCCTGAGTGCCCACGAAGGCCAGTGGGGAAAGGCCTGTGCCAGGCGCCATTGGCGTCCCGGCAAGATCAGAGGCCTCTTAGGAGGTTTGGCCCAGAGAATCCAGGAAAGATTAATGCCTCCCCCAGGCCCAGAGACTCTGAAAAGTGGGCTCTGGAGTGGAGACAGTCGTAAAAGGGGGCTCCAAGACAGTCCCAGGAAGGGAGAAGCCCAAGAGAGGCTCCCAGACTAAGAGGGGCACCTGATTACTAAGGAGTCCTAAAGAGGGAACCCTGAGGCTGAGGTGCCCACAGAGCAGATATGAGGCTGAGAGGGCTTCTGAGGCTGATCGACCCCAGAGAAGGACTCCAAGACCGAGAAACTCTACAGAGACTCACACAGCAGGAGACCCTCCTAAGCAGACCTGAAGCAGAGAAAGCTTCCCATTTCTCAAGTGTAATCTGGGATCAGACACCCTGATTTTGAGTCCTGACTCCACCACTTTGCTAGCTGTGTGACCTCAGACAAGTTACTTAACCTCTCTGTGCCTTGCTGTCCTCATCTTTGAAGTAGGGATAATGGTACCTACAACATAAAGCTTTCTGGGAGGATTAGATCATCCACATAAAGCCTTAAGAACCATTTCTGGCACATGGTTAAGCATTACTATTAACATCATCTTCGTTCCAAGTTCAGCAGTTTTGCTCCTGAGGAAATTTCTGATAGACTAATCCCTCCTACAGATAGTGGCATTTGTCTGATGGTTATTACTGCTACTATAATCACTTATGCCCTAGCCCAGGGCATGCACCGTGTGCAGGGAGGGCATGAGCGTGGTGGGTGATGGAGCATGGCTGTTGGCAGTCCATAGCGTCGCAGGTGGCCCCAGGCAGACATTCTGTGACTTACCTCTAGAAATAGCCCCGTCCCTGGAGTCACCTGGCAAAGAGGGTCAGGCCTCGGGGATCCTCGCGGGGAGGGGGAGTAAGGACCTGGCCCCAGGCTCATGTGAGCTCCATTCCGGCTCCCCAGCCAGAACTACCCTGGCGGGTGGAAACAGCTTTTACGCGTGTGGCTGTCGCCTGTGGTTTTGGAATTTTCCAACGCCCCCTGCGATTGGCTGCCCCGCCCCTCACACTCTGCCCCAGGCCCAGATTGGCCACATGGGGCGCCTGTCATCCTACCCGCTGCACCCCAGGGGGGGTGGGGGGGTGGAGTTGGGGGGGTTGTCACTTGGCCACCTGTGTGGTGCAGATCTTAAACCCCCTGGCCCAGAAGCACTGGGGGAGAGCTAGGTGCAGAGCTGCGGACTGAGGCTCTGCCAAAAGGGCTTGGCCCCACCCCTGCTGTCAGCTGCGCCCCAGCCCTGGACCACCCGGCTGAGAAGGACAGGGAGCCCAGGCGGCAAAGCCCAGGACTCAGTCATGAGAAGTAAGTGAATGGGCCTCCTGGGAGTGGGGAAGCCTGGGACCCATCATCATTCCCGGGCCTTCTGAAAAGGAGGGAACAGTGTGGGCAAGAGCCGAGTGCTCTTCCCTGGCAGGGTGTGTCCTGGTCAAGGCTAGGATCTGTTGGGTGGAGCAGTCGTGGAGTCTGATTCCTCGAGTGGTTCTCTTAGAGCAGTCACAGTAAAGGGACTGTTGAGGAGCTCCTCTGTCATGGGCTCTGGCAAGGATCTCCCAGAATAGGTGAGGTGCCCATGCCTTGCTTTACGAAAAGAGACTGAGACCCAGAGGGCCCGGTGCTTCACCCCAAATCACACAGCTGTAGTAGGTGGAGGCTGGTAATGAACAGGCAGCCCAAACTCGCTGTCCTGGCACCCACTGCAGTGTTTCCCTTCACGCCTCCAAACTACCTGTGGGAGGGTGAGAAAGGAGACTGGAGGAGCCGCTGTGCCCTGAGGCAGCGGGTTGGCGAGGGTAAAGAGAGGGCAGCTGGCAGAGGGGGTCAGAACCCCAGCATCCAGGCCTCTGAGCAATCCACTCCCTGCCCGCTGCAGGATCATGAGGACCAAGCGGAATCCAGCCATGGTGCCATGTGTGTGTGTGTGTGTGTGTGTGTGTGTGTGTGTGTGTGTGTGTATGAGAGAGGGACCCCTCATCCCAGGTTCAGATGCCCGTTTGATGAGTAGGATCAGGCATAGAGATGAGAGCAAAAAGCCTTCAACTTTACTGGCTTCTTGGCTCAAAGCCATGGGCCAACAGCTGGTGGGCAGATGTCTGGGGTCCCTGTGCCTTCCAGCAGAGCAGGGGTGGGCAAATCGCCCTCATGTGGGGAGTCAGAGAACCTCCCAGAGCATAGGGTGAAGGACGAAAAGGGAAGCCCTGGACCCCTGTGGCCTGAGGCAGGAGGCACCCCCAGCCTCAACTGGGGGTCTTCCCACAACCCACAAAAGAGAGTCCATATTGTGTACTGGAAAAACCCACTGGCTGAGTCTAAATACCAGGTTCTGAGCCACCTCTGTCCCTGACTAGCCTTGTCCTTAGGCAAGTCATTGCGCTCCTGTCTCTTGTTTAAAAAAAAAAAAAAGCTGAATTTAAAAACAAAACTAACTTTGGAGAAGCTCCCGTTCTGAGCATGCAGAGAGCGATGGTCTCCAAGGAAAGCATCCCCCAGGGTAGTGGAGGAAACTCAGAGGAGACATGGAGAGGTGGCCAAGGGAAGGAAAGAGCCTCACCTCCACACTTGGGGTGGAGACTCCCGTGCAGGCGTCCGAGCGGCGGTGGCCAGGAGGGGTGAGGAGACCCAAACTTCAGTTTCCCTTCTAGCTTCTTCCCAGTAGCAACAAAGGTTAGAAGGAAAGGTTAGCAAAAGTTAGTCTTCCCAGAAATGGTCTCAAATCAGCCAGTCCACCTTGGGAAGAAGCAATGGTCAGATGTGCTTTAGAGCCTGGCAGGAGGGCAGGAGAGCCCGGGACTGAACGGGGAGACACTGAACAGAGCAGCTCTGAGTGACAAACCCACTCCCCACCAAGCTGGTAGGCTGGAGAGGGTCTCCTCCCACTGGGGTTGGTGCCACTGGTCCTTCTCACTTGGACGTCTCTGGGCACCGCATAGCCCCTCGTGAGTTCCAGCTACCTCCCTGTCCTCTGACCTTCTCTGGAGCAGGCAGAACACTGGGGGCTTGGAACTGTGACCCACACAAAGACCAAGGCCCAGACACACCAGGAGCAGAAAACGGACCAGTGGCACTTCCCTGGTGGTCCAATGGCTAGGACTCCATGCTCCCAATGCAGGGGGCCCAGGTTCGATCCCTGGTAGGGGAACTAGATCCCACGTGTTGAAAATAAAAGATTCTGCATGCTGCGACTAAGACCCAGTGCAGCCAAATAAATTTTTAAAAGAAGAAGAAGAAAGAAACCAGACCAAGAAATAAACAGAGATGCAGAGGCCAAACTCAAATGACAGAAGCTCTATGAAACACACGGGGAGAGAGTGATGTCTAGATAGAGCTACAACTGGAGAAATGCCAGGAGAGCCAAAACATGACAACGCGTAGCCCGAGGCAGGACTGAAGTGCCGAGGGTGGAAAGGCACCCAGACCCAGGGGGTGACAGAGAAAAGAAGGCGGGCAGGAAAGGGGAGACACTGAGTATAGGTCAGGTGTAGGAAGGCAGAAGTGGGAGGGATGGAATTTATAGAAGTTCCAAAAGAATGACAGGGACTCTGCCGTCATGACCTGCTGCCGAGTAGAGAGGAAACATCCATTAGCCAGAAGAACTCCCCAGCCAGACAGAGGGAGGGTGGCCCCGTCAGCTCACTCCGGGTCATGGCTGGTGTGGAGCCAACAGAGGTAAGGCCCTGGCGTTAGGCCTGGACGGAGAGGTGGGAGGACAAGGGCTATGAGGTTGCATTCTCCTCTCTGTTGTGCCCTGATCTTCCTCAAGTCTGGTCATGATGAGGAGGACCCCTGAGCCAGAAAGAAGTCCAAGTCCCAGGGAGCCACAGACCTCACCCAGAGAGCTCAGGGCCATACAAAGGGCCCCCTCCTTCCTCGAATCGCTGTTGTACCTTTGGCTTTTTCTTCTGCCCATTCCTAACAGGACTCCCAAACACCTCCAGCTCAGGGCTCTAGAAGGTGGGAGCACCCCAGCCTGTCCCATCACCACGAAACATGGGTATTGGTGTGGCTGCCCCTCCCAGGGGCTCCCTCCCCCTCTCCTGCCTCTGTCCCCTGATTCAGACGGGGAACAGGGACTTTCCCATGCTGAGAGCTCTCCTAGAGAGGCAGCCCTGGGGTCTTCTCCAGTGACTAGTTCTTTCTGAGATCTCATCTCCACTCCTCCAGCTGCCCCTTCCCTGGGACTCCAGGCTCAGAAAGGATGGAGATATCCATCTAGGAGGAGGGACAGCAACATGGCAGGGGCACGGGGCCAGAGCCCGGGTCTTTCTGGGGGCCTTGGCCTTCCCACAGCAGCAGAGGCCCTCTGGAAAGGAGACTTGAGCCTCGGGAAGGCGGCTGGCAGTGTGTCTGGGCTCCTGCTCCTTACTGCTTCCTCCTGGTGATTCATCCCCTCCCCCCATCCCCTGGTTGTTTTCACTCAATTCTTTTGTTTCCCCTCCTTTCTCCTGTCCCAGACTGCGGGGGCGGCGGGGGCACCAGGAGGGGGTTTCAGGTGGCTGGCTGTCTTTCGTAGCTTTTCAAAACCCCAGACTCTCCCTCGCCCACCTGAGTTTTAGCTTCACTACTTTCTCAGCCCTGGGACCTGGGTGTATCAGCAGAAAATTTTCACCAAGGGCAGGCAGGAGCGTTCGCCAGGTACAGGGCTTCTGTTCTGACCCCCCCGACCCTGCCCTCCCCTTCCTGCTTCTTGCGGCGGGGAGCCCACCGCCCGCCCGGCCCGCCGTGGTTTCCAGCTTTGCAGAAGCTGCGGGAACTGAGAGCTGAGAAAGGAGGGAGGCTGGTGACCGGCTGGGGTACACAGGGATCCCCTGGCCAGAGGTGTGGTCTCTGTGGGGAGAGGGACTGAGTTGGAGCTGGAGGGTGAGGGCCCCTGAGCTAAGAAAAGAGATACAGTCCTTTCTCACTCACTCACTCACTGGTTTCGCAAAGAGGCCTACCAGCATGCCTGAGCTGAAAGCCAGACCACACGCCAGAGGAGCTGTGGGCCTGCGAGGAGTCCTAAGTCAGGAGCTCGGCTGGGGTGGGCGAACCATGGTTAAAGGCAGGAGGGGGCTGACACCACTGGAGAAGGTATGGGACAGAGGGAATAATGACTCTCTGGATCTTTAGCCTAGACATGAGGCCTGGCTTTAGTGCCATGGGTGTCTTCCCTGAATTCTGGTCCTAGCCCTCACTTTGCACTTCCGCTGCAGCCCGTAAACATGCCCCCACCCACAATCTGCCTAGTGCATTTGGGTGTCTCATCCTTCTAGAGTGAAAGGCTCAATGGTTGGGGATGCTGGCTCTCAGGTTACAGAGACCTGGGCTTACATACCAGATCTCCCACTTCTGGTGAGAACCAGCAAGCATGTGCAACCTTAGTCAAGCCACTTACTCTCCCCTGGACTCAGTTTTCTCATTCTTAAAATAGGGACGATACAAAGAGTACCTACGTCACGGGATTATTGTGGTCATTAAACAAAAAACGTATGTAAAGCCTGGCACAGAGTAAGAATTCAGCCAATACTTATGTCTATCATCCTTGTGTGTGCTCAGCTGCTCAGTCATGTCTGACTTTTTGCGACTCCATGAACTGTTGCCTGCTGGGCTCCACTGTCCATGGAATTTCCCAGGCAAGAATACTGGGCTGAGTAGCCTCCAGGCTTTTCCGTCCATGGGATCAAAAATACTAGAGCAGGTTGCCATTTCCTTCTCCAGGGGATCTCCCTGACCCAGGGATCGAGCCCATGTCTCTTGTGTCTCCTGCATTGGCAGGTGGATTCTTGACCACTCTGCCACCTGGGAAGGCGCCACCTGTCATCATCATCCTTAACATCCTTTGGAGAAAAAGAGAGAGAAAGAGAGAGGGAAAGCCTGGCCTTGGGCAGATAGAGCACCAGGGGAAGATGAGGACCTCAGGGTGCCTCTGCCTGCATCTTTCTCTGCCAGAGCTGGGGTGGTTCTGGGTTTGAGGGGAAAGATCCCCCTGGGTTGCAGCCCCTCCTTTGCTCCTACCACTTCCTCTCTGTGGCATAGGGCACCTGGACAGGGCCCAGGGCTGGCTTTCTAAGGTGGCACAGGGCCAAGCTCGGGATGCATTCAAAGAGCGCTATCAATGAATCTTGCAGCTGTGAGAAGGGTGAGATTAGAGGAGGCTGGAGGGAGGGGGACAGCCTGCTTTGCCTCTACCGTATTTCCCCACATAGGAGGTGCTCAGAGGAGGCTCCCTGGGGATCCTTCAATCCCCAAAACAGTCCAGAAGAGATTCATTTTCTTTTCCTAGTACTGTGTCGGAATGAAGTTTTAGAAGTCACACCGGTGGCAGATAAAAGAAGATAAAAGAATGAGCTGGGGAGGAGACCACCAGCCCCACCCTTATGCTCCAGAAAGAGGCAGAAGCAGGAAGAGGGACTACATTCTTGCTACTCAGAAATGTAGGGTGAGGACCAGCAAGCTTGGGCACCAACCAAGGGCTTGTTCAAATGCAGAATCTGGGGCCTTCTGACTTCCTGAGTAGGGACCTGCATCTTAACTAGCTCCCTAGGAGATCTTGTTGGCGACTCAGAGGTCCAGGGTCATGCAATCACTAGGTGGTTTCAGGAGGTATCATGTGTGCGTGGGCACGTCGCTCCCTCCTTGGAATTGATGGGCCCTGGGAGAGAACCACAGTGAGCTACACCGATCTTCCTGAAGCAGCAGGCGAGGGCGGATAGGGTGAGGGCTGCCGTGGGAGCCATGCTGCAAGGGTTGACCTCGAGGCTCCTGACCTCTGCTTAGTTCTAGTTCCTGGCACTGTTAGGCCCTTAGGTGGTAAGTTCCTGGCAGGCCAGGCTCCTGGGAAACAGCTTGAGTAATCCTGTGATTACTCAGCTCCCCTCCCCAACCTGGGTTCCCACCAGCTGCTGCTTCTGGGACAGGGCTCATGGGGGGAGGTTGCAAAGGTGAGGTGTTCAAGGTGTTTTTCAGCTCCAGCTCACCCCACCGCCACTCTGCCGGTCCTCTTCCCGTCCTCTCCCCGCCCCTCCTCCACAAGTCACACTCGTGTGCACTGGTACTTTCTCTTTGAGGTTTTGGGTAGATGGCATGGCCGGGGGGCAGGTGGCAGGGCCAGGAGGGAGGAGCAGGATAAGAGGGCCTGACCGTGCTGACAGGGCCAGGCCTTGGGCATGGGGCCAGGACATGAGTGTGGGTTTTTTCTGTGTTTCCGGGGTTCTCTCTCCATCTCTGCGTCTGTCTCTGTCGTCTCCTGGTCCCGAACCTCTTGGTCTCTCTAGCTGAGAGGCTGGAGGGTCTAGCCCCAAATCCCTGACCCTGTGTGCCTGTCTCACTCTGTACCTCTGTCTCGGACCGTGGCTGGGGAGTGTGGGAGTATGGTTGGCTGGCCCAGTGGCTGGGGTCCAAACTCTGGTCTCCTCCAAACACGGCTATTTGTGAATCTGGTCTGTGGCTGGCCACATCGTCCTAGGGCAAGGTCTCGGTGACACTGATGTGAGGTTCCTGGGGCTGGGACCAACCAGCAGTGGGTCAGGCGGGGGCGCTGAGAGGCATGTCTGGGTCAGCCGCGTGGTCAGCGCACACACGCACACGGATGTGGCTCTTGGAGAAGGGAAGAGGCAGGGAGGCCTGTGGTTGAGCGCTGGGCTGGAGCCCAAGTTCCTACTGTGGCTTGGCCTAGTCTCCTTCCCACTTACTTTTTGGGTGACCCACGATGGTTTCTGCCCTCTCCGGGCTTAGGGCCACTGAGGAGTGAGATCCCACAGTGCTGGAGGGGAACTTGGGGGGGAGAGGCAAGAGCTGACTCCAAGGGAGACAAGTACTTCTCTTGGGCCTCAAACGCCTTCAGGGTTCTGTTCCCACCGCTGTGCTCAATGGTAGCCAGCACACAGTGTTTCCAGCTGCAAGGCACTTTGCTCAAGTGATTCCATGTACCCCTATGCTAACACCCGTCACCCCCTGCACCGGCAACGAAGGCTGTGCTTACCCTGATTTTACTGACAAGGGCACTGAGACTAGAGAATCCAGTGGCTAAGATGTGCAGGCATCCCTGCATTCTCTGCCCCTTTTCTAGGTATCCAGTCCTTCCTTGTTCTCTCTTCCCTCCATTGATTCCCATCTGCTCTTAATTTACTGGAAAGAATCTGAAAGCTCTCTTGCCACCTGTCCTAGATGATCAGGACAGCCTATTGGGTGGGTGCTGGGCAGGCTAGTAGGACTGCCTGAGAACTCGAGTTAGAAGAGACTCGAGTTCTAATGGAGGGACTTCAGACACCCTGTCCCCCATGAGAGGCAGCTGCTTACTCTGACTCAGGTCTAGGCTAGCCTGAGGGGATGATGGTTTAAGGGTGATGAAAACAATATTTGGGGGAGTAGTGGGCAAGCCATGGTCACCTTCCCCTCCTCACATCAGCAGGCCCTACACCACAACCAGAGTCCAGGCCTAGGCCAGAAGAGAGTCCATAGCATTGTGGCTTTGCCCCCCAGGCGGCTGCTGCTTCCTCTGACCCTCGGAATCAGAAATGAGGAGGGGTGGCAGTCCTAGACCACTTTTACATCCTACTCCATCCCAGGCAGGAGAAGGCAATGGCACCCCGCTCCAGTACTCTTGCCTGGAAAATCTCATTGGCAGAGGAGCCTGGTGGGCTGCAGTCCATGGGGTCACGAAGAGTCGGACATGACGGAGCGACTTCATTTTCACTTTTCACTTTCATGCATTGGAGAAGGAAACAGCAACCCACTCCAGTGTTCTTGCCTGGAGAATCCCAGGGACAGGGGAGCCTGGTGGGCTGCCATCTACGAGGTCGCACAGAGTCGGACACAAGTGAAGCGACTTAGCAGCAGCAGCAGCCATCCCAGGCATTCTCCCTCAGAGGGGAGGCAGCAGGTCAGCAACGGCAGAGGAGAGACGTGCATGCCCTTAGGAGTGATGAAAAGACCTGAAAGGGAACCCATCCTTGCCCAGTCCCTCCAAAGATTGGCTGGTGGGGAGGCCAGCGGCTCATCCCTGAAACTTAGCAGGGAGCTGTGGGCACTGAAAGGGTGGGGCAAAGTAGAAATGAACCTGGGGCCAGTAACCAACCACAGCGAAGGCCCCAGGGAGGTAGGTTACAACGAGCTTAGTGGGAGAGGGGGAGGGTCCTGGCAGCCAGTGAGCAAACACTAACACACAAATAGCAGTGTACACACTGGCTCAAGCACCTATGCCTGTTGCCTTCATGTACACACACACACATGCACACACGAGCACCCCTTCAAGCAGGCAACATGCCCACCGATGTGTGTGCCCCTGAAATCACTGACATGGATCAGCAGAACGGAAAGCTATGGGGAACTGGGATATAGATCCAGCTCCTGAGTAAGCTAGCTGTGTGAACCTGGGCCTACCATCTGATCTAATCTGGCCTATTCCTTCCTCGGTAAAGGGGAAAAAAAGAGGTCTGAATGATCCGATGGTCTCTGGTCCCAGCCTGTGTTAACATTCATGATTTGGGCTCACACAGCTGGAGGCAGAGGCCGGTGTACACATACGTGAGCATCCATACACAGCCACCCTCTGCTCTGGGCCAGGAACCTCGGACCTCTGTTTGATCCACTCCCTGGCTCTCAGACATCCAGAAGAGCTGGCTTGCTGTCCCCACTTTCCTGGGCTCCATCTGGCTTCTCTATACCCTGTCTGGGCCCCACCCTGTGACCCTGCCCTCTTGGCCCCCCAGTCTCTGCACAGCCCCTCCCTAAGCCTTCACAGCCCGGCTGAGGATGGCAGGCAGCTCTACCTGGCCCCCAGGTGCCTCCCGCCTGGTGCACCACATCTCCCCACCAGGCCCCACACTCTGCCCTGGGGGCCAAGCCCCAGCGCGGGGAGGGCAGCTCAGAGGAAGCCCCCTGGGCGGGAAGCAGGTGTTGTGAAGTAGTGAGGACTCCTAGGTCCCCAGGCGGGAGGGAGGCAACTAGAGCTTTTCATCTTGACGGGCTGAGCAGGTGGCCTCTCTGCAGCTGCTTTCTCTGCCCCCATAGAACTGATATAACCCCAGCCACTCCGCAAAACTAAAACAGCCTCACAGATCCTTTGCTGAGTGGCATTTGGCATTCACTCCTTCTTCCATCTTGTTGTTCAGTCGCTAAGTCCTGTCCCACTCTTTGCAACCCCATGGACTGTATGTAGCCCTCCAGGCTCCTCTGTCCATGGGATTCTCCAGGTAAGAATACCAGAGTGGGTTGCCATTTTCATCTCCAGGGGATCTTCCCAACCCAGGGATTGAACCCACGTCTCCTGCTTGGCAAGTGGGTTCTTTACCACTGAGCCACCAGGGAAGCCTGGTCTTCCATCTTACAAGAGCGATAAAACGAGATGGACTGGGGTAGGGCAGCAGAGGACACACCACATCCCTGTACCTGCCTCCCAGGTGCTGGGGTAAGATACACCGAAGGCTCCCAGGCTCACCTCTGCTCTTTCCTTCTTCCAGCACAAATTGAAGTGATTCCATGCAAAATCTGTGGGGACAAGTCATCTGGAATCCACTACGGGGTTATCACCTGTGAGGGGTGCAAGGTGAGTGCTCGCTCATTCACAGTCTCTTCAGAGGATAGGAGGGGGGCTCGGTGGGCTTCGTACCACCAGCAGGGCTGGTCTCCTGAGACAGCTAGGGAGCTGCCCGGGGGCGCCTTGCCTGGAGAGCCCTGTGCCTGGAGGGCCTTTGTCTTCCACTAGGGAAGCGACTGCAGGACAGATTATAATGGAGGAGAGAAAACCGAGGGGTCCTACGATCCGGAGGCCCTCAGGCTGACCTAGGCCTGGCCAGGGTCAGCAGCCATGGTCTTCGCCTGTCTTCCCCAGGGCTTCTTCCGCCGGAGCCAGCAGTGCAACGTGGCCTACTCCTGCACCCGTCAGCAGAACTGCCCCATTGACCGCACGAGCCGCAACCGATGCCAGCACTGCCGCCTGCAGAAGTGCCTGGCCCTGGGCATGTCCCGAGATGGTGAGGCCAAGTGGGCAGCCCCCCAGGGCTTCAGTCGCCAGAGCGGCGGCCTGACCCGCGGCACCAGACAGGTGTTCAACAGGCTTCCGGGTCTCCACCTTCCTCCTTCCCTCGGGCAGGCCCTGGTCTCTTCCACTGTCCAACGCTGGGGTGGGCAGGCTGCCCTCGTCAAAGGTCTTCACAGTCCCCAGCTTCAGGCTCTGCAACAATAACCCTTGTTTCCTCAAACTCCTAGACCCTTTTCCCCTTCCTCGGGAGGGACTCTCCTCACCCGACTCGCCTCCAGCCCAGATCCCATCCCCATCCACAGTCCACATCTTTCCCCAGCTGCCCCTTGCTCCAGCTCCACCTGGCTCCCCATACCCCTATCCACAGCTTAGGACAAAGGGCTGTGACTATGAATGGGACCACAGTCACCCTGAGAACAGCCCGGAAGGCTGAGGTTGGCGAGGGCGGCTGTTCCTGGCGCCTTTCTCCATCTTTCTCAGCCATGCCCCCTTGCAGCCCCCAAACTGCTACCCCCTCCAACACCACAGAAGGAGCCCAGGGTGGGGCTGGGGGAGGCACAAGGTGATGGGGAGCCAGAAGGAGCCCGTCAGCACTTTTCAGCGCCCAAAATAACAAAGTGAAAGGAAACACGAAGGGTTGAAAAGGGGCAGGCGGGGTGAGGGGCTGTGCCCCCACACCTGGGAGGGGCGGTGGGGTGAGTGAAAAGGCAGGAAAGAGAGAGCAGAAGAGGATGTTCAGAAACAAGCCGCGGAGCCTGGGTTGGGCTGTGGTGAGTATCTAGGTCACCAGGGAGCCTGTAGGCCTGACCACAGGGAGACCTGTGTTCTCGGCTCTCCTCTTCCTCTGACCCTCCTAGATGGGCGAGGTGACCCCGATACAGCTTGAGGCTCCCTCCTCAGCCATCCCCAGCCCCATAGCAGGAGGCCAGGCTCCTCTGCCCAGACTCATTGCTCAAATTCTGCCACTTAGTTGAAGCTGGTTTCAAGCAGGGAGAGTTTTCTCAGAAGACTGATACGTCTGCTGAAACATCTGGGCCGGACAGAGCCCAGAAGCAGACAGGAGTCAGTGGGAGTGGGTCTTGAACAGAAATGCCTGGAAAGCAGGCTCTCAGGCCAGCTGGAGAAGCTCTGCTCAGAGTGAGCTCTTCAAGGAACAGCAAGTTAATCCTGTAATGGTCACAATGCCTATTGACTCTGCCCTGTGCCGTGTCTTCCCGCCTCCAAAACTCCTGAGCCCCTGACCTCTTTCAGCTGTCAAGTTTGGCCGCATGTCCAAGAAGCAAAGGGACAGCCTGCATGCAGAGGTGCAGAAACAGCTGCAGCAGCGGCAACAGCAGCAACGGGAACAAGCGGCCAAGACCCCTCCCGTGGGAGCCCAAGGAGCAGACCCCCTCACCTGCACCTTGGGGCTCCCGGATGGGCAGCTACCCCTGGGCTCCTCGCCTGACCTGCCAGAGGCCTCAGCCTGTCCCCCCAGTCTCCTGAGAGCTCCAGGCTGCGGGCCCTCCTACTCCAACAGCCTGGCCAAGGCCGGGCTTAACGGGGCCTCGTACCACCTGAAATATAGCCCTGAGCGGGGCAAGGCTGAGGGCGGGGAGAACTTCTATGGCACAGGCAGCCAGCTGGCCCTGGACAGGAGTGGACTTCACTCTGAGGATCCCAGGCGTCCTGGGCTTGGGGAGCCAGGACGGGGCCTGGACAGCTACTTCACCCCCAGTTTCCGCAGCACCCCAGAGGTGCCTTATGCTTCCCTGACGGAGACTGGTAAGCAGCTGGGGAGACGGAGAGTGTAGAAAGATAAGGGAGGAGCTTCCAAGAAAGGGGCCCTGTGGGACTTCCCTGGTGATCCAGTGGTTAAGAGTCCACGTTTCCACTGCAGAGACATGGGTTCTATCCCTGGTCAGGGAAATAAGATCCCACATACTGTGCAGTGCGGCAAAAAAAAAGGGGGGGGTGGAGGGCCCTAGTCAGCATCCCATGTAAACCAGGCATACACAAGGGTCTGGGGGTAGGCAGAGCAGGGCTAGGCCAGGCAGAGGAGCGCCCTTGGTACGTGAAAGGTAGGAGCTGGCTGAGATGGAACCTCTGCCTTCCTCCCCTGGCCCCAGAGCACCTGGTGCAGAACGTTTGCAAGTCCTACGGGAGACGTGTCAGCTGCGGCTGGAGGACCTGCTCCGTCAGCGCTCCAACATCTTCTCGCGAGAGGAGGTGGCTGGCTACCAGAGGAAGGTGAGGCCAGGACACCGCACCGGGGAGGAAAGACTCCTGCCACTTCCCAGGGAGTCCAGAGACGGCAACCTGCACACATGAGTGGGCTGGGGCGAGGCAGGGTATCCCAGAGAGACACAGTGTGTACCCGCTTTTAAGTGTGCACCCTAGCAGATGGGCGAGAGCTTCTCCTTAGCCCCTGCCTATAGTAGTTTTACCTGGTCTTCGTCGGTAAAGAATTTGCCTGCAATGTGGGAGACCTGGGTTCAATTCCCTGGGTAAGAAAGATCCCCTGGAGAAGGCAATGGCAACCTACTCCAGTATTTTTGATCCCATGGACAGAAGAGCCTGGAGGGCTGTAGTCCATGGGGTCGCAAAGAGTCGACCACCACTGAGTGACTACCACACACACACACACACACACACACACACACACACAATGTTCTTCACCACCCAGACCTAGAAGTACAGACCTTAGCATACTCTCCTTCCTCCTCCTCTATCAACAATAGTCAGACTCCTCATTAGCATCTGTTTCAATACTCTTTCTCTGCCAGGCACTGTGCTGAACACTTTACATAAATTATCCTTGACCCTTACAACAACCACCCTATGAGGCTGCCATTCCTGTTTTTAATGGGCTGAGAAAATGAGCACAGAGGAGTTCGTAGACATACTCCATGTCACAAGGTAGTGGAGCCAAAGGCAGATTTAGATCCATTGGGCCCCAAAGTGCATTGTGCTAAGAATAGGCTAAAAACACAAGTGCTGAGAATGTGGGGGGTACTTGCAGTTTTGTCTGGGCTCCCAGGGCCTCAGTGGGGTCCCGGGGGTCCTAAAAGACAGCTCCAGTGGGACCTCCCTCCTCCTCTGCAGTCAATGTGGGAGATGTGGGGACGCTGTGCCCACCGACTCACCGAAGCCATTCAGTATGTGGTGGAGTTCGCTAAGAGCTCCCGGGCTTTATGGAGCTCTGCCAGAACGACCAGATCGTGCTGCTCAAAGCAGGTGCCCGGGGGAGAGCGGGCGGGCCGCAGGGTGGAGGGGCCAGTGTGGAATGGGCGGGGCTGCATGGAGGGAGGTGCCTCAAGGGACCCAGGGCACTGAAGGGGGACAGAGACAGATTCCTGGTTCTGTGTGACATCGTGCCTGCATTTCTTCCCACTCCCCAGGAGCCATGGAAGTGGTGCTGGTCAGGATGTGCCGGGCCTACAACGCTGACAATGACACAGTCTTTTTTGAAGGCAAATACGGTGGCGTGGAGCTGTTCCGAGCCTTGGGTGAGGGGCAGGGGGAGATGAGCAAGAGGAGTCCGATGCCAACCCCATCCGAGGCTTCCAGACCCAGGGCGCCCACTTTTCAGGACAGACTGCCCTGTCTGCACCAGACACCAAGGGGGCGGGTGTCCTCAGGCACCGTGGCCTCAGCTGCCTTGCTCACTATTTCGTTTCCACCCTCCCAGGCTGCAGTGAACTCATCAGCTCCATCTTTGACTTCTCCCGCTCCCTGAGTGCCTTGCGCTTTTCAGAGGATGAGATCGCCCTCTACACAGCTCTCGTCCTCATCAATGCCAGTGAGTGTCACTGGGCTTGGGCAAAGGACAGTCAGGCAGTGGGGACACGAAAGGTATTGAAGAGTCTGGACCTGTGTGCTGTGCTCAAGCAGCCTTCGCAGGTGGCGCTAGTGGAAAAGAACCTGCCCGCCAGTGCAGGCGACAGAAGACATGTGGGTTTCCATCCCTGGGTCAGGAAGATCCCCTGGAGGAGGAAATTGCAACCCACAAGCAGGCGGTGGGGGCATGACAGATACTGAAGGGTGTGGACCTTCGCTGTGGTTAAATCTGGGAAGGTGCTTTATAAAGCAGAATAAGCCCACCCAATGTTGCTGTAAAATAAGATGAGTCAAAATAAAGATCTAGAGGAGCCTGAGAGAGGCAAGAGAGAAGCGCAGGTGGGGCTGGAGAAGTGGGGAGACAGAGGAAGACAGGAAGTGAGCCACTTCCCTGAGAGCAATTAGGCTGCACATGAGTCCCTGCCAGGGATTCCACTGTGGCTCCACCCTGGAATCACCTGTGGAGCTTTAAAAAACCAGTGCTGTGACTCTGACGTCGCGGACCTCAGGTGCAGCCGGAATACTGGAATTTTTCACAGCCTCTTGTAGGTTACTGTAACATGCCACCAAGCCTGAGAATCGCTGCTCTGTGTGAACTCATTTTAAGGCAACACACCATCGGGAATTCCCTGGCGGCCCAGTGGTTAGGACTCCACGCTTTCACTGCTGAGGGTGCAGGTTCAGCCCCTGGTGGGCAAACTAAGATCCCGCAAGTCCTAGGACAGAGCCAAAAATAAAAACGAAAGGCTATCTGCCATCAGGGCAGGACTCTGGGTGTCCACTGCAGAGAATGGAGTGGGCTGGGTGAGCCCAGCTGAATGCCAAGGATTCCGAGAACCTGGGGAAGTGGATTGTGCTACTAACCTGAGTTTGTAGACCAAGTTACCAGTCCACTGGCTCTGCCAATGAGTAGAGACTGAAACATGCCCCTTGACCTGGAAATAAAGACTGAAAAGATGACTTCTGGTTATTTTATGGAGTCAGGACAAAAGGTGGTTTGTCTCTTGAAGTTAGCCACAGAGTGCTGCAGAAGGCCCAGTGCTGACCTCGGTGGCTACATAAGGCCCATCTCCTCTCTGGGGCCATCTTTGCCAAGTCAGGGCGAAGGGGGAGATCTTTTCTTCCCCACAGCAGAGTTTTAGCGGAGAGCACTGAATTAGCTATGTGAAATATCAGGTACCAGGGAGAAGGCAGCCTGGAACTGGAAGACCAGAATGTCTCATCTCTTTCATTTCTCCCGTTTTCCTTATAGAGAGCTACCCAAGGCCCCACAGCTTACTAACTCCAAAACAACACACACCCACACCCCCTACACTGTCTCTCACTCAGCTAAGAAGATCTCCATTCAGCACAGATGTCCAGAATGACACACCTTTTGGGGGAAGTAACGTCCATGTTCTTTCTTGTTTTTGCTGTGGTCCCATCCCCTCCTTCAGACCGGCCAGGGCTCCAGGAGAAAAGGAAAGTAGAACAGCTGCAGTGCAATCTGGAGCTGGCCTTTCATCATCATCTCTGCAAGACTCATCGCCAAGGCATCCTGGCAAAGGTAGGAGCAGTCCCTGGGACAGAGGAGGTCAGGCCCAGCGCCAGATCTGTGACCTCAGGGTTTGCGAGGACCAGGGTCTGAGGAAGGAAGTGCCTGAGAGCTAAGTTGTACGAGAGAGCTCGCAACAGCACAGGACACGGGGACTGAGCAGTCGCTTCTGTGTGGGTACAGATGAAAAGTTAGGGAGCCTGAAATTGGGAGGGACCTCCAGGGAACAATTCAGTTTAATAGAGCCACCGCTTACCAGCACCTGCTTGTACTGTGAGTGGAAAGATACAGAGATGCCGTCCTTACCCCCACCAAGAGTTTTTAACCTGCTGTGAAGAAGAGATTTGTATACCAATGACTCTAACGCAGAATAGGATGTGATACGGGATAAAATAATAATGTGATTAACAATGTGCTTTCCCAGATACACTCATCTTTGTGACAACTCAGTCAGTAAGAGAGATGTTAAAATCTCCCTGTAGTGATAAGGAGACCTGAATGACTTGTTCAAGTTTACACAATCGTGGGTGATAAATGCAAGTCCCGGGGCTCTTTCTACCACATCTCTGTGCTCCTGATATATTACTAATATTGGGTAAATGTGACAGCATGGAATAGGGGTTAAAAACAACTTGAGGGCAAAAGGAGAGGCTCATAAATGCTTCCTACTGAAGGTGGCATTTAAACTAGGCCATGAAATATTTAACAGGCATTGATGGGTGGGATAGGCATTCCAGGCTTAGGGAACAATATGAGCAAAAATAAGGAGGCAAGATAATATGTATATGGAGGATAGTTGGTCATTTTGACTACATGTTAAGATCGGAAGCTGGGATAGATTGATGGGGGCAGGAAAGTAGCAGAAGACAACGTTAAAATTAGGTCAAGGAGCAAATCAGAGAGGACCTTCAATGCCATATTTAAGAATTAAGACTTTATTTCCAGGCAATGGAGAGCACCAAAGGCTAGAGGAATGATATCATCAGAGCTATTTTTTTAGGCAATTTAATTTGGAACCAATGTAAGGGGACCATTTATAGAATGGTTCAAGCAATGGACCCTTGCTGTGTGCCAGGCACTGTGCTGGGTTCTGAGAATACAGAAATTACTTAAATGACAGTCTCTGCCCTACATAAACCTCAAGTCTGGTAGAATAGTTCAGGAGGAGGAGCACCTGGGAGGGCAGTTGGAGAGCAAATCTGGTGGAATCCACCTTCGGAATACATCACCTCCCCACCGTCACCTTCTTGCTGTCAGTGCTCACTTGGACCATTAGAGAGGCCTCCGGCTGGACCCCTGCTCCACGTCTGTCCTACTGCAGCCACACGGCACTCCTCAGTGCTCCTGTAGCTGCCATCAGGCTGAGAATCAAATCCAGAGTCTCTGTTGTGGCCAACTGGCCTCACGGCATGACCCCCGACTTCTTTGCTCACCTCTTCTCCTTCCACTGCCCCCTCAGCCACCCATTCCAGCAGCACTGGCCTCCTTGCTATTCCTTGAACACATCAAGTTGCTTCTCAGGACTTTTGCACCTGCTGTTCCAGGTGCCTGGATGCTTCTTCCCCTAGTTTTCCAAACAACCTGCTCCGTCCCTTTATTTTGGAGAGGTTTTCCCAGACCACCCCATCCAAAAAGCTTTCTACCCATCAGTCTGCTTTATTGTTTTTTTGAAGTTTTCTAACATTTATTTCCTGGCTCCCTCACTAGAATATACATTTAATAAAGGTAGAGATTTCATTTTATTCACTTATGCATAACCACAGCCCATCACAGTGCCTAGCCAAAAGGTTCTCAACACATATAATGAGAATGAATGAAAGAGTGAATGAATGAAGCTGTTGCAATAGCCCAAACAAATGCAAGATAAAGCAGGAGGAATGAAAAGAGGATGAATTCAGAGGTATTAAGGGATCCCATGCTGCCAGCTCTTCCCTGACTGTCCCTCTCCTAGATAACTAACCTGGGGAGAAAGGGATGGTGGCTGGTGAGAGGTGCTTTTAAGCCTCACTTGGTGATACAGGAAACTGGAGAAGATAAATGGTTTTCCCAGTCCTTCTCCGGTGAGGTCTCTCTGCCTCTGTCTCCTCATGGATCTCTGGGCCTTTTTCATTCCCCTCCACTGGCTGAGTGCTGGCAGTGTTGGTTTACTATTTGCAGTGTTGGATATCTGTTTGGAAATTGCTTAGTCCAAAGAAACAGTTATTGAGCATTTGCCGTGTGCAAGCAGTATGATAGGTACACAGGATACAGAGAGAGTGGGGGAGGAGAGGAGGGAGAGAGACTCAAGGAGCTTAAGTCTAGGCTGGAGAGATAGGTAACTTGGATCATTTTCCTAAAATGGGATTTAAGTGCTACACAGAGGGAAGCCCAAAAGAAGGGACCTTTAATCCAGGGAAATAGTCCTAGAGGAGGTAACACTGAGGGTGAGTAAGAATTTGCCAAGCACAGAAGAATTGAAAAGGCATTCCAGGTAAGGGGAACAGCATCAACGAAGGCAAACAGGTGCCTAACAGTGTGTAAAAGAGTCACAGACTTTCACTATTATAAAAGCATGGGTTTTATCATCGCTGGTGGTCCATGCTTCCAGGGCAGAGGACATGGGTTCGATCCCTGGTCAGGGAATTAAGAGCAAACATGCCACATGGCATGGCAAAAAGATGTTTTAAAAAAGCATAAGAGAGTGAGAGAGTCTTGAACAGGGCTCATTTAAGGAGTAGCAGGAACACCATTTGGGGGTTCAGCCAGAAAATATGTTCCTGTCCTACTGCGGTTCTCACGTGCCTCCAGTTCCTTGAATACAGACCTACCCCTACCAGTGGGATCTGGCTGACCCACAAGTGCTGAGTGTGCAGAGGGAGAGTACAGAGGGTTATCTCAGCCCAGGAAGGATGGGAAGACTTCTCTGACCTGGGGACAGACT
The DNA here is from genome assembly GCA_006408695.1 of Aepyceros melampus. Lineage (NCBI taxonomy): Eukaryota > Metazoa > Chordata > Mammalia > Artiodactyla > Bovidae > Aepyceros > Aepyceros melampus. The sequence goes on along the minus strand of SJXQ01012821.1, from coordinate 176,498 downwards.
GCAGTACTCACCCTCCTTCCCCATGAACCCACCTCCAGCTGCCACCCAAGGGGAAGCTGCGGAGCCTGTGCAGCCAGCATGTGGAAAAGCTGCAAACCTTCCAGCATCTCCACCCTATCGTGGTCCAAGCTGCTTTCCCTCCACTCTACAAGGAGCTCTTCAGCACTGAAATCGAGTCACCCGAGGGACAGTCCAAGTGACCTGGAGAAGGGACTCCGTTCCCTTTCCTAGAGCCTGGCTGGCTCACCTTTCCCTTGGTCTTTTCCTTTCTGGTGGCCCCTGGAGGGTGGTCTCTGACCGTTTGGGGGGATGGGTGAACAAACGCTGAGACTGGGTTTCAGCCCACCGGCCTGCCTGGCAGCAGGCCAAGAGCCAGAGGGTCGGGATGGAGGGACTCCGTACCCAGCCTCAGCTTTGTCCAGGCTCCTTTCCCATGCCCTGTCACCCCCAGCTTCTGAGAGGCCTGGGGTGGGATACAAGGACCTCTCGGAGGACCTAGGTATCCTCAGGACAACAGGAGGTTCCAGGACACCCTGGATGAACGGAACTCAACTCTGGACTCAGAAGCTAAGAATAGGACTTTGAAATACCTCATTGCATTTCCCTGGGGCTTTGGCTGGGGTGGTGCAACAAGCTTGGAGACTGGCGGCCAGAGCCCGGAAGGACCTGCATATAACATGAATCTGCATCGCTAGGTTTTCTGCCTGCCCCCTTCCTTCCAGCTCAGCAAGGAGACGCTTAGGCACTCTGGGGTCTTAAAAAAAAACTGGATATGTGAAGGGTAAGGATGGGATGGGAGTAAGGGAGGGGCTGGGGATGATAATTTTATGGGATTTGCATATAGGGATAGGGTATGATGAAGACCAAGAACATCACAGACAGTTAGAACTCAGACTGCTTATGTGCACTTTAAAAACAGACTTTAGGGGTTACCCAAATCTATCAGAGACACACATCCACAGACAGGTGAAACATACTCACACACTCAACCTGCAGTCATGCGGCTCTGTAGACACATTTATCTGACACAATCCGTCTTCCTTGAGGTCACAGCTCAGAGGAATTTAGCGGCCCCAGGGAAGAGTCCCAATCCTGAGGGACCCCAGAATATTTCACCTGGTGCCCTAGTTCACCAGTCTTAGGCCAGAGGTGGCCCAAACTCTATGCCAGCCTCAGCTGTCTTCAGTTGCAAGAAATCCTAAAAGAAAAGGTAGCTGGACACTGATCAGTCACAGGGCCAAGAACAGACCCTTGGAGTACTAGTTGTCTGGGCCCCACCCTGCAGCCCTGCTCTTATTATGAGAAAGGAAGCAGATGCAATTCCAGCACTCTCTCCGTGGATACCACTGGGTCCAGCGAGGTGGAGAAGACCGTGATCTTGCCCGAGAACTTCTCTTGGTTTTATAAATAGCTGTGTGGCCTGCTTGGAGGGAAACAGCAGGTGGTCAGGAGGTTTGGTTTTTCTTTCTTTTTTTTTCCTCTCAGGGGAGTGTAAACATAAACTCCAACCTGTGCCATTCTTTATAAAATGATTTCAAAGGCAAGAGGTGTGTGTGTCAGGTGGGAGGAGCCTTAATGAAGGTTATCCTAGTGCTGCTCTGAAATCTCATTTCTGCATGAGGACCCAGGTTCCTAGCCCAGGCAGCCATCAACACTGTAAGGATGCTAGCACCCCCACCCTGAGCCATCCCCCATAGAGGTGAGGGCACTATCAGCAACGCCCCTCCTCCCCACTGAAGCAGTCTCAAACTAAGAACCACAGTGGGTGTTTTGGACTGAGAACGTTCCCCACAAATGATAACCACAGGGGACATTTAGAATGAGAGGTGGCACAGAATCTCCCAGCATTTGGGACTGAAAGACAACCCTATGGAGAATGCCTGGCCGGCCCCAGAGCTCCCCAGGGGGACTCAGGATGTCCGAGAGACTCCATGGAGCTGCCAACCCTCCCACCCTTGGGGCTCCAAGCCTCTCCCTGTGCTCCCCCCCTCCACTGCCAGCCTGTAGTGGCGACTGCTGCAGCCCTCCCTGGTTGCTTTATTATTTATTTTGCACCAACAGGGTTGCTGCAGACTCATTCTCGCCCGGTTTAAAAGAGAGAGAGGAAAAAAAAAAAAGGAGAAATGCTTTCTGGCTCTTCTCTCTACCTCGGTCTTGGCAGCAGGCGGCCGCAGCAGCAATAGCAGCAGCGGCCGGCAGGCGGGCAGGCGGGGAGTGAGGCACCCGGGGAGGTGCGGGCCGAGGGGCAGCTTGAATGGGACGGGCCCCCAGCCCTGGACAGATGCGGTGCCCAACTTGATGCCACCCTCCGGCTTCTCCGGTAAGTGCCCCCACCTCCTGTCCTGGAGCTGCAGCTGCCCTTCTCCATAACATGCTCAGAGACAAGGCCAGACCCACAAGGGCTAGAGGGTTTGTGCCTACTCTGCCCCCAGCCCACCATTGATCTTGGCCCCTTAGGACTTTGATGGGAAAAGTAAGATGTCCCAGATGCTCCTGGGCAAAAGGACTCCAAGGAGGTCTCCCTCCATTTCCCAGGCGCTCTACTTCTGGGAAGGATTATTTTGCAATCAGTGTGGATATTCCAGAGATCTTTCCTCCAGGAGCCCCCCTGCCCCCCATGTAGTTCCCCATGCTTCACTCAGGTCTGCTTTAAAGAGCCTGTCCAGTATCAAATGTGTCCCTGGACTGGCACACAGAGACAAGAAGAAGAAAGACCTCTACTTCTTGAGGGTGATGCCCCTGGACCCCAGCCCACATGAGGAGAGAAAGAAGTGGTTCTGACACCTATCTCTTCCTGCAAAGTGGCCGGGAGCCAGTCCCATACCCACGGGGCTTAGCAAAGGAAGCTTGTGATTACATTAGCCACCTTTAAAGAGAAGGGGGCCGGACCTGCCAGCCCCTGGTCTGGCAAGCTCTGGAGACTAAGAAGATGCTTACAAGAGTGGGAAGGGGGAAAGCTGGGTTACACGCTTCACTGCACTTTTGCTGAATGCAGGAAAGAAGGAAGAGCAGGAACTGCAGCAGTAGTGATAAAGAGCTAGCTGTCAGGTGGACTACCCAGGAC
>SJXQ01012821.1:154974-173326 GCA_006408695.1 Aepyceros melampus | reverse complement strand
CGGGCAGGGATGAGGGAAGCTGGGACATTGCTCCCTGGAGAATTCTTAGCATGCCATCCATACCTGTTAGTTTGGGATAGGGAACAGAGGAGCCTGCTCAGTAGCCTCAGCTGGGCCATTCTTTCTCATGCCCAAGCCTCAGAACAGTGTCCTACGTCCCTTGCTCTTTCGGCCTCTTTCTTCAGTTCCTGAACTACTATGGTCCTCTGAAATAGCTGTAGGGGAGCTACCTGAATGATCCTTGTGGGAGGAGGTATAGTGTGGGAAATAAAGGGGGAAAAAATCACACTCTTAAACTGTCTTTCCTAAGTTCCACCTGGGAGAAAATGGCCCATGTGGTAGAAAGCTGACCTCCTAGGGCCCAGAAAGTCAGAAGTCTGAAAGGTCAAAGGTGACTGGGATCTGCAGATACAAAGAAACCCAGGCATCCTGCCTCCCAGAGAGCATTAATTCGCTCTTGTCCTGTCTCTGCAGCCATCCCTTGCCAATTCCAGTACTTCCCCTCTCTTGGGGTCCCAGTGGTCATTGAACAGGGTGGGTCCATGGCATCTTTTCTCCTCTGTCACCTCATTCAGCCTCCAGTGGTCATCACAGTCACCATCTTCCTGATTTTTCCCAGGCACCTGGCAGCCAGAAACTTACTTTAAGTTGACAAACTGGGCACCCAGCCTGTGCTGAGATCTCCCATGCCAGCCAAGGGCCTGCTTACTCCCACCACAGTATCTGGTCAGACACTGTCCCTCCTCACCCGTCTCTGCCTCCCTGGCTCCCCATGTGTCTCTTGTGCCTTTCTCAGGCAGCAGAGGCCAAAGGCAACAAGAGATCTCTCTCAGACTCCTACAGGGGGTTTGAATCAAAACACCACAGAGGGGCATGAGAGAAGCCTAAGTCTGAGGACCAAGCAAACAATGCTCGGCCTCTCTTGGGCCCCTTACACCCCAATGTCATCTACAGAGGAGGGGGCTGCCTTTGGGGCTCTGCTGAGGGGTTCATGTGTGCCCTGGATCCTCCGCCACATTTAATGTGCAGCTTGGCTGTCAATCCATAAGGCGTTCTGGGGAGATTGCCTCGTGTTAGTCTGGGGCCTCGGGCCCTGGGCCAGGCTAGAGGAAGGCAGAGAGGCAGTGAGTGGAGCCTGGGGGTGCCGAATCGAGGCCCACATGCTTCCCAGGCTTGGATGACTGAGTCAAGGTGAGGCCTCTCTCTGATCAGGATCCAGAGGTATGACCCCCGTAAGCCTTAGACAAAGCTGTGGGCAGATAAATGAGAGAAGGGTGGGCAGAGAGGGACAGGGCAGAGGCTAGGAGAGCAGCTGTCAGGAGAAGGGACCTGGGTATTTCTGGATCTCTGAGACAGAAGGAAACTCAAATGTTACTTCCCTGTTGCCTCCTGTCCTGTTCCCATAAAATCTTCCCTACTGGACTAGGGTTCCAAGAGCTAGTAAGCACTCGGCCTGTTACCCAGAGGTGGTGGAGGGAGCAGAGAGTCCCCAAAGAGGAGGCTCCAGGGAGTGGATTGCACACTACCTGGCCACACTAGGACAGGTAGCTCAATCCCTCTCTTCTACGGAGGTTCAGGGAAATCCACAGTAACCATCATCTGAGCCACTTTCCAAAAAGGGCCATGTCATCCTCTGTTCCAGGAGCAAAGAGGGCATGGCTGTGGCCACAGCTCCAAAGCAAGCCTGGCCCCCATGGCCCCCCATCTTTCTTCTGCTCCTCCTGCCAGCGTTGGGGAGCAGCGGCAACTGCCCTGCTGTGTGTGACTGCACCTCCCAACCCCAGGCAGTGCTTTGCGCCCACCGGCGACTGGAGGCTGTCCCGGGGGGACTCCCGCTAGACACCGAGCTCCTGGATCTGAGTGGGAACCGCCTGTGGGGGCTTCAGCAGGGAATGCTTTCCCGCCTGGGCCAGCTCCGGGAACTGGACCTGAGCTACAACCAGCTGTCCACCCTGGAGCCAGGGGCCTTCCACGGCCTGCGCACCTACTCACCCTGAGGCTGCAGGGCAACAGGCTGCGAATCATGGGGCCCGGGATCTTTGCGGGCCTGTCTGCCCTCACACTGCTGGACCTTCGCCTCAACCAGATCGTCCTCTTCCTTGACGGCGCTTTCAGGGAGCTAGGCAGCCTCCAGCAGCTGGAGGTTGGGGACAACCACCTGGTGTTTGTGGCTCCGGGAGCCTTTGCTGGGCTGGCCAAACTAAGCACCCTCACCCTGGAGCGCTGCAACCTCAGCACCGTGCCTGGCCCGGCCCTGGCCCGCCTCCCAGCACTGGGGGCCCTGAGGCTCCGAGAACTGGATATCGGGAGGCTGCCAGCTGGGGCGCTGCGGGGGCTGGGGCAGCTAAGGGAGCTGGAGATCCGCCACTGGCCAGCTCTGGAGGCTCTGGAGCCAGGGAGCCTGGGCGGGCTCAATCTCAGCAGCCTGGCCATCACCCACTGCAACCTGAGCTCGGTGCCCTTCCAAGCACTGCACCACCTGAGCTTCCTCAGGGCCTTGGATCTTTCTCGGAACCCCATCTCGGCCATCCCAGCCCGCAGGCTCAGTTCCCTGGTGCGGCTCCAGGAGCTCCGACTGTCGGGTGCCTGCCTCACCTCCATCGCGGCCCATGCCTTCCATGGCTTGACCGCCTTCCACCTCCTGGATGTGGCAGACAACGCCCTTCAGACACTGGAGGAAACAGCCTTCCCTTCTCCAGACAAACTGGTCACCCTGAGGCTGTCAGGTAACCCCCTGACCTGCGACTGCCGCCTCCTCTGGCTGCTCCGGCTCCGCCGCCGCCTGGACTTTGGCTCGACCCCACCTGCCTGTGCTGGCCCCCAGCACGTCCAGGGGAAGAGCCTGAGGGAGTTTTCAGACATCCTACCTCCAGGGCACTTCACCTGCCGACCAGCCCTGATCCGAAAATCTGGGCCGCGCTGGGTCATGGCCGAGGAGGGGGGGCATGCCGTTTTCTCCTGCTCTGGAGACGGGGACCCAGCCCCCACTGTCTCCTGGATGAGGCTCAGGGGGTTCGGCTGGGGAAGGCTGGGAGAGTGAGGGTCCTACAGGATGGGACGCTGGAGATCCGCTCTGTGCAACTCCGGGATAGAGGGGCCTATGTCTGTGTGGTCAGCAACGTGGCGGGGAATGACTCCCTGAGGACCTGGCTGGAAGTGATCCAGGTTGAACCACAGAATGGCACTCTCTCTGACCCCAACATCACCTCGCCAGGGATCCCAGGGCCTTTCTTCTTGGACAGCAGAGGTATAGCTATGGTGCTGGCGGTTGGCTTCCTCCCCTTCCTCACCTCCGTGACCCTCTGTTTTGGCCTCATCGCCCTCTGGAGCAAAGGCAAAGGCCGAGTCAAACATCATGTGACCTTCGACTTTGTGGCACCTCGGACCTCTGGGGATAGGAACTCTGGGGGTAACCGGGTCACTGCCAAGCTCTTCTGACCTTTCCTTCCACAGTGGCGCCTCATCTAGGCCAGCTTCAGATACCACAGTGGGAGAGAACCAAGGCTGCTTGGACTGGACATTCATCCCAAACGGCCCAGATCTTCCCCACTTTCTGCCCACACCATGCCAGCAGCAGACGCTGCCTCCTCATAGCCTGTCTCCTCAGGCTTTTGCAGTTTAAGGATAGCATTGTCATCTCTTCCCTGCGAGTCCCAGGAAACGGCAGGTGTAGATCCTGTAGTCAGCCCAGCCCTCCCCGCATATCACATACAAAGCAGGAACTATAACCCTCCAGTCTGCCAGTCTAACCTCCAGACTTCCTTCACACATACTTACACATACCCTGAATAACCAATACCAATTGCCAACCACAGTGCTAAGGCTACTTCAGGGGTGGGGCTGGAAAGTGCAACTGCTTCTTGGAGTCTGCTCCTTACCCAGGGGGTGTCCCTCTCTCCCTCTTGCTGCTCCATCCCCTCTCTAGGCACAAGGAACTAGGGCCAACGACCTCAAGCTAAAAGAAGAGGATGTGACGGGGGACTGGGGACTAGGGGGGCACAGACTACACACTGGCACTGGGTCTGCTGAGCCCCCCACCCCCGCCATATCATTAAAGCTGCTGTCACATCATTAAACCTGCTATCTAAAGGCCACGGCAGTAGCAGCCACAACTCAATGTGATCACTCGAGTTTTCTTTACTTCAGTCTTTTCCACCCCTTCTTTCTGTCAGAATCCTGCTTCCTACCCTTCTTCCTGCCTATTAAGCCTGTAACAATGACCTTGCCTGAATCTAATGAGCCTGACAGCCAAAGGTTTATGCAAAAGGTTGCCTGCCATGCCTGAAAAGATCAGCACCCCCAGCCCATTTCCATGTCAGCCCTTTCCTCTGTGTGCTCCATCTCCAGAGTTGGAGGAGAGAGTCTCTGCCTTCCAAAGGATCCCTCTGCAGAAATTCCAACCCAGGACACCCAGCTCCTCTCCTTTCTTTCTCATTCTGGTTGGAATCTTCCGACTGTTCCTGTTGTGCAGATCCCTAGTGCCCTTGGTGGAAAGCAAGAGAACCTCCACAAAATAAGAATCTGCAGCTGTCAAAGGAGAGAGACCCAGAACACAACAGGACTAGGTTTGGAGGAGCAAGGTGGGAGGGGCACTGCGAGCTCTAGTGAAAAGTGGAGGGAAGAAGGAGCAGCAGGAACTACATGCCTTTCCGCTGTCCTTATGGAGACCCCAGATGCTGAGGTGGAGTGGGAGGAGAAGATGCTGACTGCCTCTGAGTGTGCTTCAAAGAGAGGGCAAAGCAGTGCCAGAAAAAGTGGAGATGCTGAGAGCTCAAGAGAAGTAGAAGCAGTCTCAGCATCACAGGAAAGGGAGGAGTGAAAGGAGAGGAAAGGAGCTGGGAGGAGGGACTGAGAAGTGGAGAGTCACGAGGTCCCAGGGAGCCTCTCTTTCTCCCTCCCTCCCTCTCTCTGCAGCAGCATCTGCACAGCATCCTCAGTTCCCCTCCATCTTCTGGGCCCCCACCCATCCCTCACCCAACAATCTGCAAGCATCATCAGGTTCCGAGCCATTCCTGAAGTCATAGTCCTTGCTCTGGGGAGACTCTACTATTAGAAGACACTCAGCCCAAACTATCCCTGACAGGTGAGAGAAGCTGGCGCCATATGGATGCAGCCAGACTTCACCAGTAGGCAAACTCTTCAGCGGGGCAGAGGTGGGAATGTGACGGAAGGGTGGAGAGGATGCAGAGGTGAATGTGAAACCCAGCAGTTTGGAGTGAGGCTGGGGAATCAGGCAATCTTGAGTACCCTGGAGCCTCCAACCCTGCCCCCCACCATGCACAGACAGCTCTCTTAGCCTTGCAGCAACCTCTCCTCTCCAGGTTATAAGACACCAGAAAGGTTCCCCTGGGGCACGCCCCTCTTCCCCCATCTCCAAAATCTTCCACCAGCTGCTTGTTAGACTGGGACTTGGGGGACAGGTGCCAGAAGTTCTCGTTTCAGTTGTGCACATTGCAATGCAGAAAAGGGCAGAAGGAGCTCTGCGGTTCTGGGAAATCTCCTCTGGGAAGCACCCCTCCCCAAGGCAGTGGGGAGCAGACGATGTGTGTCTAGATCAGGAGCTGCTGCTGCCTGCGCCCCACGGCCTCCGGAGCAGCCCAGGAGAGACAGGCTGCAAGTCACTTGGGCACTGCTGTGCTTAGTCGCTCAGTCGTGTCCAACTCTTTTCAACCCCAGGGACTGTAGCCCCCCAGGCTGCTATGTCCATGGGGATTCTCCAGACAAGAATACTGGAGTGGGTTGCTATGCCCTCCTCCAGGGGATCTTCCCAACCCAGGGATCGAACCCAGGTCTCCCGCATTGCAGGTGGATTCTTTACCAGTTGAGCTACCAGGGAAATCCCATGAGTCGCTTAGGTGATTTCATATTTTCTGGTATCACATTGAAAAAAAAAAAGCAACAGATACAATTAATTTTAAGACTATAGTTTATTTAACTCAGTGTACCCAAACTATGATCATTTCAACATGTTATCAATATAAAAATGAGTGATGAAATATTTCACATTATTTTTTCATACTAGGCCTTTGAAACTTAGTATATCCTTTACACTTACGGCACATTCCAATTTGTAACTAAATTTTCACCAGAAATATCTGATCTGTATTTAGGTTTCATGAAATTCACTGTTGAAGAAATCAACTCATATATCCAAGCTGTTCCAACTATATTAAAAGTTTTCTAGGGACTTCCCTGGTAGTCCGGTGGCTAAGACTGTGCTTCTACTATAGGAGTGCATGGTTGCAATCCCTGGTTAGGGAACTAAGACCCCACATGTAGCTCGATGTAGCCAAAAAGTTTTCCATAACTAAATATTGGTTTTACCACTTAAATTAACTGAAATGAAACAAATTTTAAATTCCACTCCTCAGTCACACCAGCTATCTTTCCAGAACACCTTCAACGAGCGACACTAATTACAGTAACAAGGTTACTGGAATGAGCACTTGTACCACAGTTTGTACCATCATCAGTAAGCCAACTGCTTACCTCGCCCGTCTGGAAAGGCTGCTTTAGCTGGGGGGGTGGGGGGTGTGTGGAGGGGGGTGGTATGTGTTTTTGTGTGGACAAGTGTGTAACGACAACCAAAGACATGGGCAAGTGGTGTGTGTGTGTGTGCAGGAATGGTATGGCCCACGTCACAGGCAATCCAATGCCAGCTCTCCCCTAGGGCGGCAGCCGTGAAGATAGAAAAGAAATATCACTTACTTTATGTCCGTGGTTATAGGTAGGATTTCTAACTTAATCCTCACATCAACCCTATAAGATAGCGAATCTTGGTTGATGGAACTAAAGGTCAGGTAGATTAGGTAACACGCTCAAGTACGCAGAGCTAATTAGTAAGGGAGCTGCTTCTGAACTTTGGGATGTCTGACTCAAAAGCCAAATGCTTTCCACGACATTGTCGTACAGCTCCGGTCACTGTCTGCCTCATTACTCGCTTCCCCAGGGTCTCTCGGCTACAGGAACTGACCTGTGAGAAAGGTAAAATCCAGGGGACATCCTCCGCCCCACCTACTCTGACCAACTCTTAAGGAAAACTGGGGTCAGTTGTTGATCCTCACCTTCTCTCAGTAACTCTAATGCACCTGATCAAGAAGCAGAGATCAGTTGTTGGTTTTTAATCTTTTTTTCTCAGTCTCCTCTCCCAATGTCCTTGCCTCTGCCCCAGGGACCAGCAGAAAGCAGCAGAAATTCCAGAAATCAGATGAAATGCCTGGATGCCAGCAACACAGCCTCTTGTGATTAAAAATGGAGGCTTCAGATTTCCTAGGTGCTTTTCAGAGTTCTAACCTTAACAACGTCTTAGGTTATAGAGCGCCGGCTCAGGAATTTCCAGTATGGTGGGATGATTTGGTGAACTGCTTTACTCTCCAGAAGAACTCAGCTCTATTCACCTGCCTACTCCTGCTTGAGAGAACCTTCCTGAGATCATCCTGCCCAATCCTCTCTCTACCCCTCCTCTCTTTCATTTCAGACACCATCTCATCTAAGCTGAGAGAAATTTGGACCCAAAGACATTCTGGCAGCACTTCCACACTCCCTATTTTGGTTCCTGAGATACTCTAATTTCCCTACACCCTTTGCTGGGCTGTTTCCCTGATTCAAAGGAAGAGCATGCTGCAAGGCAATGATCCTTAACTTTGAGAGTTACAGACCCCTGTGAGAATACCTGGTGCACACAATGGACAAAAATGCTTATAGAACCTCTGCTGGGAGAAGCCTCAGGTGGCAGGGAGAAAGGTGAAGGCTTAGGCTGCCTGTGCTCTCCAGGTCCATTAGAGGCAAAGAGAAAAGGCTAGGAAGGGCTAGGGTGTGAAGTAGTGAAGGGTTGTTGTTGAATTACAACGCCGGGATTCTTGGCCTCCGGAGAAGAATTCAATCCGGGGCCAGAGACAAGGCTTGATCGCTCAGAGCTTTGTGTAATAAAGTTTTATTAAAGTATAAAGGAGATAGAGAAAGCTTCTGACATAGGCATCAGAAGAGGGTAGAAAGAGTACCCGCTTGTTAGTGTTAGCAATGAAGTTATATATTCTCCAGTAAATCCAAAGAATGTCTGGAGGTTGTAAAGACCTCACCAGACCTACTCCCATAATTTACATTTTAAGATAACAACAGAATTAGCCGGAAGGTTTAATCCAGAGACTGTCCTCAGGCATATTACATTGTTGTTACATAATCCTAAGGAATGTAGAGAAGGAAAAAATGTTTGGCCTTTTTTCCTCCTTGAGAATTCCAGACCCCTCTCTCCTTGGGGACCCCTAGACTTCTTATCAACCTGCCTAGGAAATGACTCTCTCAGTAGCTAATTGCATAAGTAAGAGCAAGTGATAGGACAGATCCTATAAGAAAACATACTGTTGCCTCCAGCTGCTCTGCTGCCCTCCCTGCCACCATTCTCCCTGCAGCATCCATCTCTCAGCGAGATGCAGGAGGCTTTGGGTAGGACTTTTGCTCTAAAAAGTCAGTGTGGTGGTGATGCAGGCTGGAGGGTGTGTGAGATAAGGAAATTTTGAATCCTCTTCCTCCAAACTGCTTTGTAAAGGAAGATTAAGGAGAAAGACTTCGAGCTGGATGGCGGTTCCCAAAGAGGCTGAGGAGAGTGTCTCTCTCCTAGGATGCCTGCCAAAACTCATTAATCTGAGCTAAAGACAGAAGAGTAGCACCAGCATACTTTCTGATACTAAGACCCACGCTCCCAGTTGCTGGTTTCTGGTGAAGACCCTTGAGTGATGGGGCGAATCCTACAATGGGCAGAGCCACTGTGTTGTTTTCCAAAACCTCAGATAGAGCATCATTTGAATGGTTTGCATGTTGTCCAAGAAGGGAACTCTGTAAGCAACAGGCTCTGGAACTACTGTATTGAGAATCCCTCCCTGTCCAGCCCTCTAGCTACAGTCTACTTCCCTGCTTTGCCTTGTGGAGTAGAAACAGCTGCCCACTGAATTCTGGGTCACCCACACTTTAACTAGTTTTACCTGCTGCCACTTACACCTTGTTCAGAATACTCTTCAAGGAAATAAAATGGAATCTTTAGAACTGGAGATAAGAATAAAGAAATCACAATTCACCCAATCCCAATTTGTCCTATGTCGTCTTCTTTTTATTGTGACTTTTTTTGTTATGCAAGTATTTTTATTTTTATGGAGCTGAATTTGTCAGCATTTTCTTTGATAACTTCTAGGTTTCACATCATATTTAGAAAAGCCTCCTACCATCTAAGATTATTTAAAAATCACCCTATGTTTTCTTTAAATACTTTTATAATGTCCTTTTTTTATATGTAAGTATTTAGTTCACCTGGAATTTATTTTGGTGTTAAGGTGTGAAATCGAGATTCAATTTTGTTTTGTGTGCTAAGTCACTTCAGTTGTGTCCAACTCGTTACGGCCCTATGGACTGTAGCCCACCCACGTTCCTCTGTCCATGGAATTCTCCAGGCAAGAATACTGGAGAGGGTAGCCATTCTGTTCTCTGGGGGATCAGAGGATCTTCCTGAACCCAGGGATCAAACTCACACCTCTTACCTGTCCTACACTGGCAGAGGGGTTCTTTACCACTAGTGCCACCTGGGAAGCTTTTATCCAACCCTTATCAGATATCCAAAGTATATGAACAGACAATTTACAGGAAAATATAATCGCCACTTAAACATACAAAGAGATGCTCAACCTTATAAGAGAAATGAAAATTAAAATTGCAGTGAGATGCCATTTATACTATCAGATTGTCAAAAATCCAAAAGTTTTATAACAGGCTGTATAAGCTTGCTAATGGCAGAGAAAACTGGTAAAACTTCTGTGGAAGGCAATTTGGCAATACTATACTTACCAAAATCCTTTTCAAATGTTGTTGGTGGAATGCAAATGAGAAGAATCTTTGTGGAAGAAAGAGAATTTGTATATAGTCAAATAGTGAATTTGTATATAGTCAAATTAAAAATACACACACTGGTCAGACTTAAATGTTTGCAGCCCTAAATGTTTACTGTACAGATATACAAGAGACAAAATATACTTGGGTGTCAATATGATGTTAAAGGACTGATTGAATAAACCTTAATACATGCCTCAAGCTTACTGTGAAACTTAACTATTAGGCAGATACATGTGTACTGCTACAGAAAGATATCTGGACCACGCAAAAAGAAATCGCAAATAGTCATATATAACATGTTACCAACTGGATAATATATATAAATTTAATGTATGCATATTATAGAAATCTTGTGGAAAATCCACAAGAATCTGGTAAAACCGATTGCTTCTTTAAGGATGAGAAATCTGTTCATTCCTTGGTAGAATGTACATGTATTACTTATTCAAAACACATATTTTTAAAATTAATACAAAACGGAAAACTGAGGCTCCATGGCATCTCCTTAGTTGACTAAACATATAATCTTGCATTTATTTTACAAACATTTACTGCAGGTTTATCATGTGCCAGGCACTGTGACAGAAGCTGGTGGGCACGATTCCCACATTACACGGAGCGCTCAAGCCCTGCCCGCAGGGTGAGCCCCTAGTGCGGGGCGGGGACTGGAGGCGGGGAAGGATCGGGGCCATCTCGCGAGGCTCTCCGCCGCTCTGAGTGGGTAGCAGGGCCCAACCGTCCATAACGGTCCAAGTTATGCCCAGACCGCGACTGGAATACACTCTTCCAAAGCAAACCGCCGTCTGCCTCCCCTTCCTCGCCCCAAGAAACGTCCCCACTACCCGCAGCTTGTGCCTTCGAGCCAGTAGCCTTGACCGGTCTCCCTTTAATCCCCGGGGAAGGGTGGGCCCCTGATGCCCGAACTACCCACAGCTCCCTTACCACGGGTTGCTCCGAATTTGGGTCCTTCATCTCTCCTGCTGGGTGGTGTCAGTCCTCGTCTGTTCACTCCTCGACAGAGAAATAGAGAAACAGCTCCTCTCGCTCTGCGGCGCAATTCCTTCCGCTTGGCTTTTCCTCCATCTGTACAAAGCCTAATTTTTAATGTTTTCCCGCGGGATGAGGCGAGGGGAAGTTTTTCATGTCTCCTGAGTCTCTGTCATAGTGTGCGAACCGATCGAGGCAAAGGATCGCCCGTCAGGAGGCGGCTTCCCCAGTGGTCACTGGCTTTGTACAAAGGCACTAATTTTGTGCGAACAGTGGTGCGGTTGAGTGATTCCACCCCCCTGCACCTCTGGAGCGCTATTTACAACCCCACCTCGACCCCCACCTCAGTGGAAGCCTCCTAGGTAATTGGCCTGGAGATGGCTGGGAGTACTCCTTGAGCCTCTAATTGGCTGTTTAATACTCAGCAGGTGCAATCTCAGCGTCGTCGGCTTTCCCTGGAGTCTATTGGCTGACCTGGTGGGCCGGGCTTGGATTTCCATCCGGGTAATTGGGTACCAGCACGCAGCACAGAGCCGTCGCTCAGGGGCAGCTCCCGCGAGGATTGGTTGCGAGGAGGAGGTTGATTGGTCGGGCTTGCAAGCCGGGCATTGATTGGTGCGGGCGGGCTGAGGGGGCGGGGAAGTGGCGCTGAAGCGAGGCTGGCGGGCCTCGGAGTGGTGCTGCTGCTGAGAGGCGGCTACGGCCCCAGGAGTGAGGTGCGAGGCAAAGCGCGCGACGGCTGACTCCAGGAGCGGTAAAGGCAGGGAGCAGGAACGGAGGTTTGGGGAGTGGGGGAGGCTGAGCCAGGGACACCACTAGCAACAAGAAGGCGGGGAATGTGGGGCTGAGAGAAGAAAGGCGCCCCCGGGCGAGACGACGACGTGGGGCCCGGGAGCTAGCTTCTGAGCCTGGGGTGGTGAGGCGCTATGTGGGGGCAGCTTTCTCCCACCCCGGGGCTAGTAACGTTTCCAGACCAAGTGCGCTCGTCCCAAGGTAGTCACAGCGGACCCTTGCACCGTGCGAGAGGGTTTGCCCCAGGCCAATGATTATCAGTTTGCCTCTTATTTCCCAAAGCTTTTTCTTTAATGGTCTTCAGTATTTGCTTTTCCAGTTTCCTTCTTTAGCTTTTAATGCAGATAGAATCGTGAGTTTTGGCTCAAGTCTCCTGTGTCACAGCTACTCTTTCCTCAGCTGAGAGAAATGGGTGGAGGCTTTTTTCACTCAAGATAAATGTAGCAAGAATGAGAACATTGAATGAGCTCCTTCAGTTCGACAAACCGATCACCATGTTTTAGGTACCTTGTAGGTTCTGGTTGTTAGGAGATACTGGAATGATATACAGATCCTGGCTCCCATGGAGTTCACTTTGTGTTTTGAAATGCATATCAGATAGCTGTTAGCAACTGTTTTAATACAAATATCACGAAATGTCAAAGTTAGCTTTTACTGAAAAGCGTTGCCTACCTACATTTCTCAACCTTGAGATGACCCATATGGCTTATGTGTAGCTCAGTTGGTAAAGCGTCTGCCTACAATGCCGGAGACTTGTTCGATCCCTGGGTCAGGAAGATCCCCTGGAGAAGGAAATGGCAACCCACTCCAGTATTCTTGCCTGGAAAATCCCATGGACTGAGAAGAAGCCTGGTAGGCTACAGTCCATGGAGTCGCAAAGAGTGGGACACGACCGAGCGACTTCACTTTCTTTCACTTTCTATGATCTTAAGGTCTAGTCTCCTCCTTACATTCAACTTGAAGTAATAAAATCAAACACAAGTTAGCATTTAGTACTGTAGAATTGGCACAATCCCTGATAGCTCAGATGGTGAACCAAGCATCTGCCTACAATGCCGGAGACCCGGTGTGTGATCCCGGGGTCAGGAAGATCCCCTAGCGAAGGAAATGGCAACCCACTGCAGTATTCTTGCCTGGAAAATCCCATGGACTGTGGAGCCTGACGCGACTTCACTTTCTTTTTTTCACTGTAGAATTATTCTCATTTCCATCATATTTTCCACTTTTAATTTTTAAGAGAAACTTAGCAATGTGAAAGGATATGTATGTTGTAAACTATACTTGATTAATATTAATCAAGTAGATAGTCTTTGAGATATCAGCTGATATTTTAGCATAAACCTCATTCATAGTATCTGAAGAGATGTTAGTGAAATTTAGGTTTTGTTTCAAATGGAAGTCACCCAGTAAATTCATCCATGTCACAGACATTCATTCCCCCCACAACAGATAATATTCTATCTCAGACACTACATTCTACCAGGTGCTCAAATGAGAAACGTGATAGCCAGCTCCTTGGCTCACCCTCTGACTTTTCCATAAATCAATTGCTGGGTCTTGTGTATTCTTCTTTGAAAGCCGTCTGAACCATCTGTCTGCTTCTCTCCATCTCTATCAGTGACACCTGGACTAGCCTCTGAATTGGTCTCCCTACACCGGCTGTTGCTGCCTTCAATTCATTCTCACTACAGACATAGCCATTAATCAATGATTATAAGCAATGCAAGTGCTGTGAAGGGATGTTTGGAGTACTGTGGAAACCCATAGCAATAAAACCCAGCTTAGTACAGAGTCATAGTAGGGTCATTCTGTCCTCTCTGAGACCGAGAAAAACATTTTGAGGTGTTCTAGAGACCCTTTGGAAAACCTCAAAGTTAATTAGAGATAAGATGAACTTTATTTAGAATTTAAACTTTGGGAAGTTTGTCAAAAATATGGAAAAGTTTTGAGACTTCCCTGTCAGTGATTAAGACTCTGAGCTTCCAATGCAGGGAGTGCCAGTTCCATCCCTGGTCTAGGAACTAGGATCCCATATGCCACTCCGTATGGCCAAAAATTTAAAAAAATAAAAATTTAAACATATCAAAAAGCTTTAAAACGCTTGGTCAAATAGGATTATATGTGGAACGATTCTTAGTTACTGAACCAAACTGACAAAAGATCTCAAAGGCAAATATAGAAATGTATTTTTGTTCCTCATATCTTCTTTCTTCTGAAAACATTTTTCTTTCCTCATAGACTGCAATGTTTCCCTTATTCTAGTAGCTTAAATTGCGTATATTTAGAATTCTCAGTTCTTAAAACTCTACTAATTTTTAATGAAAACTAACAAGTAAGCAATTATTAACTGTTTTACATTAGCATTCTGTAGATTGGCAACTTTATATATAGTATGTAAATATTTATATACTGTTTATGGTTATAAATAGTACATAAATACTATTTATGGTTTCTAGCAAACATGTGCTTTTTAATAGAAAATGTCTTAGCATGGCACCAAACCTATTAAATAGTTCCAAATATCTTTAGTTTCTTTGTAAAAGGAAACCTATATTCACTAATGCTACAGTATCTCACTTTATTTGGTAATTTCTATTCAGTAGACGTTCAACATTTAACTTAATTTAGCAAAATGCTAAAATTTCAAATTACCAAAATATGGAGAGCATTTTGGATAGACATTCCCAAAACATAATTAGTCTGAAAGAGTTTACCTAAAGGCCCTTATTTCATTTACCTCTATTTACTTAAAAGTTTCATCATATCAAGTTATTTTCTTGCCAGCAAATTTTGCTACAGATTTAAGGTCTTGTTTGATTTCTAGTAAATCTGGGTACAATAAAAATATCATCCATTATGTTGATGATTCTAAAGAGATACATATTATTAATTCAGCAAACTTAAGCTAACTTTAATACCAGATATTGATTCAGTATTGAGTATTTACCAGATGTTACCAGAAAATTGGCTTCACCTCTTGGTGGGTGTCAAGACATAAAACCAAGTCAAAGACTGGGAGAAAAAAGGATTCATTACTTGCAGTAAGTAAGGAGAACACTGAGGATCTGTCCCAAAACAGTGTCTCCTCAAATAGCAAAACTGGTGGGTCTGTGTAAGGGCACATGCATGTTCATGAAAGGTCTTGGGTGATTGAGAGTCCTCTCTTTAGTTAATTGAAGTCAGGAGAGTGAGGAAAAGACAGCATTATCCCTTAGGTGTCAATTGATCTGGTGGTTCAGTGCTTCAAGCTAATCTTTAAGACTGAAATAGAACCTGGAGTTCTGTTAACAACTGATAATAATATCTTTGCTGTTGTTACTTCTCTTGCCTGATAAGCCATTGTTTTCTGGATTCTTTGTTCCCTTAAAATCATTAGTTACTGTCATGAGACCTGTTCAAGGACAAGCACTGTGGCCAGGCTTAAATCACAAAATGACTTAGGCTAAAAATGGCTTCTCTACTGTCAAGAAAACAGTATCCAGGGACCTCTTATCTTATCTGCTTACAAGATCATGTGAAATTTCTGAGTATTTATATAGATGTTTTATTTCCTTTAAGCCAATATATAGAGTTCTTTTACAAATTAATTTTGGCAATACAGCACATCTACCAGGAAGGCAATGGCAACCCACTCCAGTACTCTTGCCTGGAAAATCCCAGGGACTGGGGAGCCTGGTAGGCTGTCGTCTATGGGGTCACACAGAGTCGGACACGACTGAAGCAACTTAGCAGCAGCAGCACAGGTACAACACAGATACATAACAGACACCCTATAGTTTTCATTCCAAAATTTCAGCCATGAATCAGGGACAGTAATATTAAACCCATCAGTTACAAGCAAATTCAAATTGGGTTTCTGGCAGATGGAACAAATCCGTCACCTTTTTAGATGGCTAAACCGTTTCTACTAATACTTAATGGAGAAGATAGTTAAGATTTTGTCATTGACAAGTTCCAAATTACCTACACACTTCCTGAAATTTGCATTTTATTTTTTAAATTGAAGTGTAATTGATTTACAATGTTAAGTTAGTTGCTGGTGTACAGCAAAAGTGATTCTGCTATACATATATACATGTATTATTTTTCATATTTTCCATTATGGTTTATTATAGGATATTGAATATAGTTCCCCATGCTATACAGTAGGATGTTGTTTATCTACTTTATATACAGTAGTTTGTATCCACTAATCCCAAACTCCTAATTTATCCCTTCTCCATTCCCTTTGCCCTTAGGTAACCATGGGTTTGTTTTCCATGTCTGTGAGTGTGTTTCTGTTTTATAAATAAGCATTTGTGTCACATTTTAGATTCTACATGTAAGTGATATCATATGGCATTTGTCTTTCTGACTTAGTATGATGATCTCTAAATCCATACGTGTTCCTGCAAATTATGCTCTTTTTATGGCTGAGTAATATTTGTGGTAGAGTAATACTTGTACTACATCTTCTTTCACTACTCGTCTGACATGTAAGTTGTTTCCATGTCTTGGCTAATATGAATAGTGCTTCCATGAACATACAGGTACATGTATCTTTTTGAATGTGGTTTCTCAATTATATGTCCAGGAATGGGATTGCTGAATCATATGGTAGTTGTACTTTTAGTTTTTTAAGGAACCTCCATTCTGTCTCCATAGTGCCTATATCAATGTCCATTCCCACCAACAGTGTAGGCAGGTTCCGTTCTCTCTACACCTTCTCTAGCGTTTATTGTTTGTAGACTTTTTGGTAATGGCCATTCTAACCAGTGTGAGATGATACCTCATAGTAGTTTTGATTTGCATTTCTCTAATAGTTAACTGTGTTGAGCATATTTTCATGTGTTTTTTGACCATCTGTCTTCTTTGGAGAAAAATCTTTTGCCCAGTTTTTCATAGGGTTGTTTTGCTGCTTTAATTGAGCTGCAGGAGCTATCTGTGGTATAATCTGAAGTCAGGGGGCCTGATGCCTCCAGCTCTTTTCTTTCTTAGAATTGCTTTGCCAGTTGTGGGTCTTTTGTGTTTCCAGAAAAATTAAAAAATTTTTTGCTGTTAATTCTGTGAAAAATGTCGTTGGTAATTTGATAGGGATTGTATTGAATCTGTAGATTTCTTTGGGTAGTATACTCATTTTGACAATATTGATTTTTCCAATCCAAGAACACGGTGTATCTTTTCATCTGTTTGTCATCTTTGATTTCTTTCATCAGCGTTTTATAGTTTTCAGAATACAGATCTTTTGCCTCCATGGATAGATTTATTTCTAAGTATTGATATTTTATTCTTTTTGATGATAAATGGGATTGTCTCTTTAATTTCTCTTTCTAATCTTTCATGCTTCAGTCATGTCCGACTCTTTGCGATCCCATGGACTATAGCCCACCAGTCTTCTCTGTCCATGAAATTCTCCAGGCAAGAATACTGGAGTTGTGGGTTGCCATGCCACAAGAATAGTGGGTTGCCATGCCCTTCTCCAGGGGATCTTCCTGACCTGGGGAAGATCTCTTACATCTCCTGCATTGGCAGGAGGGTTCTTTACCACTAGCGCCACCTGGGAAGCCCCATAGAAATGCAAGAGTATATAAATTTTGTATCTTGCAACTTTACCAGATTCATTGAGCTCTAGTAGTTTTCTGGTAGTATCTTTAGGATTTTCTCTGTATAATGTCATGCATCTGCAAACAGTGACAGTTCTTTTATTTTCCAATTTGGATTCCTTTTATTTATTCTCTGATTGCCATGGCTAGGACTTCCAGAACTATGTTGAATAAAATTGGCAAGAGCAGACATCCTTTGTCTTGTTCCTGATCTCAGAGGAAACACTTTCAGCTTTTCAACATTGAGTATGATGTTACCTGTGAGTTTGTCATATATAGCCTTTATTATGTTGACATAGCTTCCCTCTATGCCTCGTTTCTGGAGAGTTTTTTTTAAATCATAAATTGGTATTGAGTTTTTATCAAAAGCTTTTTCTGCATTTATTGAGGTGATCATATGATTTTTATTCTTCTGTTTGTTAATGTGGTGTATCACACTGATCAATTTGCAGATATTGAAACATCCTTGCATCTCTGGAATGAATCCCACTTGGTCACACTGTATGTTTTTTTAATGTATTGTAGGATTCACATGGTTAGTATTTGAGAATTTTTGCATCTACGTTCATTAGTGATATTCACCTGTCGTTTTCTTTTTTGGTGGTATCTTTGTCTGGCTTTGGCATCAGGATGATGATGGTGTCGTAGAATGAGTTTGGAGTGTTCCTTCCTCTGCAGTGTTTTGGAACAGTTTCAAAAGGATAGGTGTTTACTCTAAATATTTGATAGAATTTACTTGTGAAGCTATCTGGTCCTGTGCTGGCGTCCAGCCCTGGTGGATCCAGGGTGATTCGAAGGTGGAGACAGAGTCAGCGAGAAACACTTATTTAGAAATATAAGATTAGATTAGGAAATAATAGGATAGTAGGAAAATTTAGATGGAGAAAAGAAGGCTGAATAACTTGGTTTATGTGGAATACCAATCACCACCTATGTAGGCCACAGGCCTCTTTCCATTCTCCCGAAGGAGAGGAGGCACTGAGGCCTCCCTGGTCCAATCTTAGAAGCCCAGGCATAATTAGTATGCTTAGTGAGTACCCACTCCCCAGATGGGAATTCAGCCAGAAGGGGAAAGAAAGAATGACACGGGGGCGGGGGGGGGGGGGGGGCGCACC
>SJXQ01012821.1:0-154674 GCA_006408695.1 Aepyceros melampus | reverse complement strand
CAGGCACCACCCTCCAAATAAAGTTACATTCCTATAGGGTGAGGGTGTAGTGAGTTACAATCAAGAAAGGAATTTATTTAACCCAAGGTTAACATGATTAATCTTAAAGGTTAATATTTATTTCTCTTATATGCTAGTTATATTCATTATAAGGGCAGGGAATATGGAGATTTAACAACAAACATCAGCCCAACAAGTGAATGTCCTTTCACCAATGTTCCCCTTAAGATCTATTTAGTCTTAAGATAGTGATAAAGTTACATTTTTACATAGCAAGGACACAGTGATTTATAACAAAGTACAGTGATCTATAACAAAGGAGAAAATTCATTAACTCAAAAAGTCTAGTATTGCTAACATCAAAAACTACTGTATTTCTTTTTCTATATTCCAAATACATTGATTAATATATTCCCAGGTGCCTAAGGACATGGAGGCCTGGCAATCATTGACTCAACAATGAGAAAAGCCCTATGTTAATTAAGACCTTCAAAATACCCCAAACTCTCTGTGCTGTTTGTGGTTGAGAGGTAGTAAACAATCATGTGCTGGCAGGAGTATGGATAATCCTATCACACAAACTAGTTTGTCAGCAGAGGTTTGATCTGAGACACCCTTGTCACACCCAGGGCAGGGAATTAGTAGCAATTATTGGCACAACAAATGAAAAACCCTTCACCAATATAATTCCTAATCAACCCACTATACTCATAATTTCTAACTTCCCAAAAGAATCTGCCTTTAGTAAGTCTAAAACATCTCATGCCTCTCACGGTTGGGAGGCTGTAAACAATCACATGTGGCGGGACAAACCTATACAGGCAGGCTAGATAACCTTCAGAGGAGTTTGTAAGCTGAAACACTCTTGTCACGCCCAGGAATTTTTTATTAACTGGAGCTGCAAGTTAACTCCTCCGAAAGAAATGGTTATGGGGGAGAGCCCCCCGTAAAGTCGAGGTGTAGGTGAGAGCATAAAACAGACTCTGGTTTTGGGGGTAGATGCTTGGGAACAGGGGGTTTCCTGAGGCTTGATCACTGCCTTTGCATATGCCAAGCCTCCTTCCTCATGATCTTTGCCATGGGTGGAGTTCCTCACGCTGGCCCCCCCTCCCCTCCTGGGCAGTCCTGGACTTTTGTTTGTTAAAAGTTTTTAAATCACAGTTTCAATTTCAGTACTTGTGATTGGTCTGTTTATATTTCCTATTTTCTTCCTGGTTTTCTTTCCTTTCTTCTGAGAAAGGAGACAGTACCTTTCTAAGAATTTTTCCATTTATTCTAGGTTGTCCATTTTATTGGTGTATAGCTGCTTGTAGTAGTCTCTTATGATCCTTTGTATTTCTGTGGTATCAGTTTTTCATTTCTAATTTTATTGATTTGCGGCATCTCTTTTCCTTGATGAGTCTGGCTAAAGATTTATCAATTTTATCTTTTCAAAGAACCAGCTTTTAGTTTCATTTATCTTTTTTGTTTTCTTCATCTCTATTTCATTTATTTCTGCTCTGACCATTATGATTTCTTCTACTAACTTTGGGTTTTGTTTTTCTTTCTCTAGTTGCTTTAGTTGTAAGGTTGGTTGTTTGAGATTTTTCTTGTCTCTTGAAGTCAGATTGTATTGCTATAAACTTCTCTCAGAACTGCTGCTGTGTCCCATGGGTTTTGGATCACTGTTTTCATTTTCATTTGTCTCTAGGTATTTTTTTATTTCGTCTTTCAGTAATCCATTGGTTGTTTAGTAACATATTGTTTAGCTTCCATGTTGTTTGTTTCTTACTTTTTTTTTTCTTGTAGTTGACTTCTGATCTCATAGTGTTGTGATTGTTGTGGTTGGAAAAGATGCTTGATATAATTTGTTTGCTATCATTACTCTCTCTCGTCTAACTTTCTATGTTTGTAGCCTCTGTTCCTCCGCCTGCAGGATTGTAGCTTCTTGCTTCTGCTCTCTGTCCTCTTGTAGGTGAGGTTGCTCCGGGGGCTTCTGCAGGCCTCCTGGAAGGAGAGACTGGTGCCTGCCCACTGGTGGGTAGAGCTGGGTCTTGTCCCTCTGGGAAGCAGGAGTGTGTTTAGAGGTGGCTGTGGGACAGCTTTAAGCAGCCTGTCTGCTGATGAGCGGGGCTCTTTCCCACCTTGTTAGTGTTGTTGCTGCTGTTGTTGCACTGGGTCTTCCTTGCTGGGTCTTTTGTTGCTGCACACAGGCTGCTCTTCATTGCAGCACATGAGCTTCTCATTGCAGTGGCTTGTCTTGTTGCAGAGCACAGGCTTCGGCAGTTGGAGCATGTGAGCTCAGTAGTTGTGGCACATGGGCTTCGTTGCTCCACTGCATATGGAATCTTCTTGGACCAGGGATCCGCCCATGTCCTCTGCATTAGCAGGTGGATTCCTATCCGCTGTACCACCAGGGAGTCCCTGTTGGTTGTTTGACCTGAGGCATCTCAGCACTGGAACCTGTAAGCTTTTGAGTGGGGCCAGGTCTCAATGCCAAAATGGTGACCTCCTGGAGAGCTCACACTGAATAGTCACTGGATCCCCTGCCACCTGTCCTTGCCCGCACTGTGAGCCACAGCCAACCTCTGTCTCCCCAGGAGAACCTTCAAGACTCCAAGTAGGTTTGGCCCAGGTTTCTGTGGAGTCACTGCCCTGGGTCCCAATACATGTAAAACCTTGTATGTGCTTTCTAAGAGTAGAGTCTGTTTCCCCCAGTTCTGTGCCGCTCCTGCACTCAAGCCCCACTGGCCTCAAAGCCAAATGCTTTGGGAACTCCTGCTTCTGATGCCAGATCCCCAGGTTGAGGAGCCTGACTTGGGGCTCAGAACTCTCATCCCTGTGGGAGAACCTCTGCAATATAATTATTTTCCAGTTTGTCAGTTGCCTACCCAATGGGTATGGGATTTGATTAAATCGTGAAAGAGCCCCTCTGTCTGGTTGTGGTTTCTTCTTTGTCTTTGGATGTAGAGTATCTTTTTTTATTGGTTTAAGTCTTTTTTGTCAGTGGTTGTTCAGCAGTTAGTTGTGATTTTGGTGTTTTCGTGAGAGGTATGCTTAAGTCTTTCTACTCCACCATCTTTTCTCTTCAGTATCTGGTAGACTTTTTAATGATGGCCATTTTGCAGTGTGAGGTAGTACATTGTTGTAGTTTTGATTTGCATGAAATTTGTGTTTTAAAAAAATAGGCCAGGGAATTTCCTGGTGGTCTATACTCCCAGTGCAGGGGACCCAGGTTCAACCCCTGGGGACCATAGATTCCACAAGCCACACAGTGCAAAAAAAAAAAAAAAAAAAAAAAAAGATGGTCCAGATAAGAGCTCCTGGAAAAGACCAAAGAGAGTATTTGCATCTCAAAGGCATAGGAAGAAAAACACAAGTTCCTCCTTGGATACTTTGTTCCTTAAGGGCTGGATTTTTGTTCTTCACTACTTGCAAAAGCCTCTTAATACCTGAGGTATTGTTGTTATTTAGTCACTAAGTCATGTCCGACTCCTTGTGAGCCTGTGGACTGTAGCCTGCCAGGCTCCTCTGTCCATGAGATTTCCCGGGCAAGAATATGGGAGTGGTTGCCATTTCCTTCTCCAGGGGATCTTCCCAACCCCTGGAGTGAAGTGAAGTCGCTCAGTCGTGTCCGCTCTTTACGACCCGTGGACTGTAGCCCACCAAGCTCCTCTGTCCATGGGATTCTCCAGGCAAGAATACTGGAGTGGGTTGCCATTTCCTTCTCCAGGGGCCAACCTCTGGAAGGGAACACTTATCTCTGGAGTCTCTGGCATTGGCAGGCAGGTTCTGTACCACTGGTGCCACCTGTGAGTTTTTTATTACTTCTGGAGGCCACACCTCTGGTCCTGTAAAGACTAGACTTTTAAAACAAGTGTTAGGGGAAGCACACTGACTGAAACCGTCCACCCTGGCCAGGCACCATAGTAACTATTTGCATGAGTTACTTTATGACAGGAGGTCCAAGTAAGGAACACGGATCTCATAGGCCACCACTAACTGGAGGAGTTCGGGAAAGAACAAAAGGAGACACCGTGTGTCCAGTCACCTTCCATAATCCTTTTCGTTGGCATCCATCTTGGCTGAGCAATGCATGTGCCACCAGGAAGGACTCTGAGTCAGGATGATTGGCCAAAGACAACCCGGAAACTAATCCCATTACCATAAAACCTGAGACTGTGAGCCATGTGTCCGAGCTGTCTTCCTGGGTTCCCTTACCCTACAACTCTCTGCCCAGGAGCCCTTTCCAGTAATATTTCTTGCTTGGTTAGCACATGTGTCTGCTCGGACAGTTCATTTCTGAGTGTTAGAGAGGAGCCCATTTTGGGGCCCTGGAAGGAGTCCCCCTTCCTGCAACACAAGAACAGTGGTTTTGAATTCCTCGTAAAACTGAGTAGCCACCTCAGTGCAAGGACTGACATATGCATTCACCAATGCTGGAATTTTATGTTCCTTCATTTAGCCTGGGGGACAGAGACCCCACCTCCCCCCAGTAAAATTCCTCTCAGGTTCTAAATATCAGCTATGATCAGTTTAGTCGGGCCAGTGATCACTCATCTTGGCAGTCCATTTACAAACACTTTTAAGGATTCTTCCTGGGCTTAAATTGTTTAGCTATGGTCTACAGCCTCAAGTGTCCCATTTCTTTTTTTTTTTAATTGAAGTATAGTTGATTTACAGTACTGTGCCAGTCTCCGCTTTACAGCAGAGTGACTCAGTTTTACGCATATATATATATATATTTAAATATTCTTTTCCATTATGGTTTCCTGCGCTATGTATAGTAGGACCTTGTTTATCCATTCTAAATGTTTGCATCTACCAGCAAATTCCCAGCTGGCCCCTCCTCTCCCTCCCACTTGGCAGCCACAAGTCTGATCTCTATGTCTGTGAGTCTCTCTCTCTTTGTATAGGTTCATTTGCGCTGTGTTTTAGTTTCTACATATAAGTATGGCTCTGTCTTTCTCTTTCTGACTTCACTTGGTATGATAATCTCTAGTTCTATCCATGTTGCTACAAATGACATTATTTTGTTGTTCTTTATGGCTAAGTAGTATTCCATTTGTGTGTGTGTGTGTGTGTGTGTGTGTGAGTGTATATCTCATCTCCTTTGTCCATTTGTCTGTTGGTGGACGTCTAGGTTATTTCCATGTCTTGGCTTTTGTGAATAGTGCTGCTGTGAACATAAGGGGGCATGTATCTTTTTGAGTTACAGTTTTGTCTGGGTGTATGCCCAGGAGTGGGATTGCTGGATCATATGATACCTCTGGTTTTCTTAGGAACCTCCATACTGTTTTCCATAGTGGCTATACCAACTTGCATTCCTCAGGTGGTCCCATTTCTAAAGGTAACCATTTAACAGTATCTCCAGAGTGGAAAGGCAAGTCAGAGAGAGGATTATTAGAATGAGTATTCAAAGATAGAGGGGAGCAGTTTTTAGGTACCTGTCATTAATCTTTCATTAGCCTTCTACAACAAATCTTTCAATGAGGCTATTTTGAAATTTTGAAGTGTTTTGAGGCTTCTGCATATCAGGTAAAATAGGTACAGTAGTTTAAGATGAGAGCTGTCTAAAATTTTAACTTGGAAATTTTTCAATTCACGGATCCAAAGCTTTAAAAAGCTAGCCCTGTACAAATATTTCTCCCTGCTAACCTAATTTTTAAAAGAGAAAAATTTTTCCACTATTTCTAGTAGACCCTGCAGGCAGAGTTTCAGGAAACTGCCAGCTTTTAACTGCATTCAGAAAATCAGTTTTGGAATGCCAAAAAGAGAACCCAGTCTTGGCCATTTCAGGGTGGGGTTTCCTCTAATTTTTAGTTAAGTATTTGCGAGCATATATAAACCTAGCTGGTATTCCGTAGGTGGCTGTCTGCACAAGAGTTTGGCCTTCGAGGCACAATTCCCCATTATTAACTTGGCAACTTGATTCAGATATGAGATACAGTCTGAGCAACATTATAAGGGCAGTATAGTGGATCAAATGTGGCTGCTTCTGAGTCTAGCTCCCCAAGAATGTTATGCTTTATGATTCGAGCAGGCTTCTGCCAGTGGCCCGGTTTCGTCGATGAATGGTGTGGATACACAGTGGAGAGGAGAGAGAAGGCCAAAAGGCAGGGGAAATTTTTTAAATTTTCGAATTATCCTCGACTTGCCTTAGAATATGAATTTTTATTTCATCACACGTAATTTGTTAAAGTAAAAAGCAGAATGGTTGTAAGTGTATTGATGGGCTAAGGAGTAAGGCTGCGAAGACAGAAGTGACACGTGACAGAGCAAGGATACTTAAGAAAGCACATCCTGTTCCCATAGTAGTAGTGTTAGAATATAAGGCTGTGGAGATGATGGGCAGAGATTAGGTTATAAAGAACCTTTCAAACCTCAGAGTTTACATGTAGGCAAGAGAGTTGCTGAAGAATAAGAGGAAGTGTGTTCATTCAAAGATTATTATTGACCAAATACCTATTAAGTGGCTACTATGTGCTAAGTACTGAGGAACAAAAAAAATTCCTGCCCCTGCGGAGTTAACTTTCCAATGGGGAAACAATCAAAATGAACACCTTGCAGGTCATTATAATGACTGTGGCTTTTGATCACAGTGAAATGGAAAACCGTGGAAGGATTTGAGCAGATGAATAACACTTTTCACTTACTCCAGCTGTTATATGGGGAATAAATTGGACAATGATAAAAGGCAGGGGGTAATTAAGCTTTTTAATGATCTAGACAAGAGATAATGGTGGTTTTGAGCAGATGTTGGTCATAGCGATAGAGAGGTTAAAAAGTGGTCAGATTCTGGATAATCAAGGTAAAACAAAGAGGATTTGCTTCCAGGATAGATATGCTGTTTGAGGGGAAGAAGAGTAAGATTTTTAGCCTGAGGAACTGAAAAGAATGGAGTTGCCACTAACTGATAGGGCAAAGAAGAAAGGAGTGAGGTCTGGAGTGCTTAGCAAACCTTCATTTGCTAAGTTTGAGATACCTGTTAAACATCAAATGGAGATATTTCATAAGCAGTTGGATGTACAAACCTGGAGTTCAGAACAGTCCTCACTAGATCTATGAATTTGAGAGTTAAACATCAGCAAATAGATGGGGCTTAAAGCCAAGAGAAATGATTCTTGAATAAAGAGGGCAAAGGACAGAGCCCTGGGTCACTCCAGTGTTCAGAGGTTAAAAAATGGAGCAAGTACCAACAAAGGAGACTGATGGAGCAGCCAGAAAGGGAGAAGGAAAACCAGGAAACAGTACTGTGAAGCCAAGTGAAGACAGTGTCAGAGAAGAGGGAGTCACCAGCTGTGCCAGACTCTGGTGGTGGGCGAGGTAAAGGGAGGACTGAGACTTGGTCATTGGATTTAGCAAATCCAAGTCACTGGTGACCTTCACCAGAGCAGCAAGGGTGAATTCAAGAAGAGAATCTAGCGCAGAAGCATTGACACTGAGTTTTCTTGTAAAGGGAAGGAAAGAAATGAGTAGTGTTTGGAGGAATAAGTGGAATTGAGAAAGAATTTTCTTTAAGAAAGAAATAATAGCGTGTTTGTCTGCTCGTGGAAAGACTCGGTAGAGAGGAAAACATTTGTGATGCAGGATAAAGGAGAGCAACACTTACATGAAAGACTCAGTGCTAGAGCCAAGATGGTTCATCCGTGACCACAGGAGGGAAGATGAAATCCTAGGAGGTGGAGGTGGCTGGATCAGTTTGGAAGTTAGTTAATATTTTCTCAAATGCTTTACTTTCTCAGTGAAATAGGAAGCAGACATCAGTTGAGAGGGAGAATGAAGAAGGAAGCACTAGAGGTTTGAGAAGAGATGGTATAAAATAATTGGGAGGGTGAGGAATTATTGATACATGAAATAAAGAAATAGAGTGAGGGACATATTAAGATATGCTTGGTAAAAAAATGAAGATACAGTGTCAGAGAGAGACTAATAGCAAGAAGACCGGTACAGTGGTCTAAATGAGATTTGATGAGCAGTCAGTTCAGGTACAGTGTTGGGGTCATTAGCATATAAATAGTCGTTCAGGCTTCAAGTATGAATAAAATTGCCCAAAGAGAGCAGAGTGACAATGGCAATGGATAGAGGCCACTGGAAGACCAGCTCAAACTCAGAAGACTCCTCCAGATAAATAGAAACCATGGGAAAGAGGGAAGAGAGGTGAGATTAGACGAGGCTCATATATGCCGTCTAGGTTAATTAGCTGGAAAGTGTTAGTTTTGATGAAGGACCAGGAGAGAATCCCCTTTCACTGTTAGTTGAGTAAGTAGAAATAAGGAGTACAGAGAATAAATAGACCACACTTCCAAGAAAGAGAAGTAGAAGTAGCAAAACCTAAACCTGGGCCTGGAGTGCTATTCCTTTCAGAGACAACAGCATCTGGAAAGGCCAGAAGGCATAGAAGTGCACGTGTAAGGAATTTTAAATAGTTTGATATGGAATGTAAATTTTTTTTAATATTTGATTCAGTTAATTCCTTGTTCCTTTGTCTTTTAAAGCTGATCAGTATACAGTCCTCTTTGCAGGGGTTGAGCAGGGAGTGGTACTCCTCTGTTTAGTCATATGTATGTGTGTCCCTCAGCTAACTTTCAGAAAAAATACCCTGTGACCTTTCATATGAAGCACAGCTTGAGACTGCTCAAGCTCTTGAAATGGGAAATTAGGCTGTAGTATTCTTTGTAATATTGTAATGTGTTCCATTCTCTCTGGCGTAAAAGTTGTATGAAAGCTCCTTTCTCTTCATTTGCTATTTCAGGAGGCGGCCGAAAATGTCCACTGAACGTACTTCTTGGACAAGTTTGTCCACCATTCAAAAAATAGCACTGGGCCTTGGGATCCCTGCCAGTGCAACAGTTGCCTATATCCTCTACCGCAGATACAGGGAAAGCAGAGGTATGTGAATCCATGGCTGTACATACCAGAATGGTCAGACTATGTTCTGGCATTGTTAACTTGAAACTTCTTTCAAGTTATCATTTTGTTGGGATGTAACTGGCTCTCTGTGAGGGACCTTTGAAACAGAGTTTTTCTTTTCTATGTTAATGTGAAGCTAGTCTGTGAGATAAAGAGCTCATTTTATAGTTCTGTTGATTTGTTCCCTTCAGCAACACCAGCATTGTAAGGGATTCTGCTAACTGTTGGGTCCAGTTTCCCCACAGGCTGGACCTAGAGAGTAGGACTTAGAAAAATGATTTGTGTATAAACAAGGGAAGTTCTGAGCCTAATGGACTCCTCAGGCAACTTCTGGCCTTCATTCTTCTCTGGGAGTCATGTCTTGGGAGAAGTAGTTTGCCCAGAACCCAATGGCTTTTCCCATTTTAACATTTGAAAACGATATCCCAGAAAGAATGCCCGACTTCTGGTCTTTCAGGACCTTTTAGTTCCCATTCAGATGCTGCTTCTCCTTCTCTTTATGATTGAAATCCTCAGTTTATCTTTTACATCAATGTCTCTTTGACAGCTTTGATTCAGGGGAGGGGAAGTAATAGCTTTGGGTATTGTCTAAGTCTGATCTGATGATCTGTGCAGAAGAACGGCTGACATTTGTTGGGGAAGATGACATCGAGATAGAGATGCGAGTCCCCCAGGAGGCTGTAAAGCTCATCATTGGCCGGCAAGGAGCCAATATTAAACAAGTAAGTGTATGAGCAGGCAACAGCTTTCCTGGGATTGATTTCTGCTGTCCATCCGCTGCCCCATTCTGTAAAACCCACTTACACTATGTATATTTTAAACAAACAAAACAAAAATAGGAAGTTTCTAGCTGCTATTTCCTTCCGGAGATGAGTACTTTTACCTTATAGAATGGGTGACTTAGCTGGAAATGGGGATTTTTAATTGGATGGTTCTCATCCTGGTATAGTTTGAATCATTCTGCTATGGAATTATGAACTCTTATTAATTGGCAGTAATAAATTAATTGCTCTCTAATTATTTTTACCATCTTCCATTATTCAGTTGGAATGTCAAGAAAACTAAATAATTAATTCATTAATCCAAATTTGAGAAAAGACCAGTCTAAACACAGAGAAACTGTTTTGGATTAACTGCTGTTTAGGGTTGCCTTTGTCTCTCCTTCCATAAGTACATGTAATTGAGGATTGCTTATAAAACCCGATTTCACTGATTACTGTGTCCAGTTCCATCCACCTCCAGGGTTAGGTTTAGAGTATCCTCAGCTGACCCAGGTGAGAGCTCTTCCAGAACACACTGCCACGTATCCTTTTCTCTGCAGCTAAGAAAGAAGACAGGTGCTCGGATCGATGTGGACACAGAGGATATAGGAGATGAGCGGGTGCTGCTTATCAGTGGTTTTCCTGTTCAGGTGTGCAAGGCCAAAGCAGCGATTCATCAGATCCTGACAGAGAATACGCCAGTGTCTGAGCAGCTCTCAGTCCCCCAGAGATCCGTGGGCAGAATCATAGGTACCACTGGAAAGCTTTCGCTGCTATTTCCTTTTTTGTTCCCTTTGCCTTCCTTTCTTTCACACCTTCCTGAGGGCTTTTCCTGGCCTACTTCTCCTTCACCTTGCTGAGGGAAATTGAGAGCAGAGCTTTACTTTTTTATAGAGCCAGTGGTAAAGCAAAACTCATTACCTCAAGAAGTTGTAAGAGAACTTCCCTGGTGGTTCAGTGGTTAAGAATTTGCCTTCCAATGCAGGGAACATGGGTTCAATCCCTGGTCGGGAACTAAGATCCCACAAGCCTCAGGGAAGCTAAGCCTGTGTGCCACACTGGAGAGATGCCTGCATGCTACATCTAAGACCCAACACAGACAAAAATAAATAATAAAAATTTTAAAAGTATGATCTGAACCTTACAAATAGGTTCCACAAGGGTTCAGGTAAATGTATTTACCTCATATTAAGACCTTTAAAGGGCAGCTAAGGATGCTCATTTTATCCTAAATCTCTCAAGACTGTGCTCTAGAAAGCACTTCTTATGCCTTCTCCTAGAGCATTCCTCATGCTGCTGTGAGAGGCAGAGAAATGTCCTGTCCTTGGTCCAGTGGTTTCATGTAGGATATCTTCTAATGAAGTGATGATGTGAAGTCTGCTCAGTGGCCAGAAGATGAAAGTGGCATGACCATTAACTTAGCCAGCGTGTAGAATTTAAATAAAAGGGATAGAGCAAATAATCTAGTACCCCCCTTATTATAGTAAGGGTTTCAGTAGCTCCTGTTTTCCATTCACTATCCTACATTCTGTTTAGTTTGAAAATGAACCCTGACTCTCACCTCATAGTGTATACAAGATAGTGGCATCACTAGTAGTAGTAGAGGAAAGGACAGGGTTTTATGTATTATTCAATACAGGGAGAGGCGGCGAGACAATTCGTTCTATCTGTAAGGCCTCAGGAGCCAAAATAACCTGTGATAAAGAATCAGAAGGAACATTGCTACTATCAAGACTTATAAAAATCTCAGGAACACAGAAGGAAGTGGCAGCAGCTAAGGCAAGTAGCTAACCTGATTTGTATCTGAAAATAAGAAGAACCCTTTACTCCATCCTGGATCAGTATCTGACCATGTAGATATCATCCCTTCTCTTATTTTCCACAGCATTTGATACTGGAGAAAGTTTCAGAAGATGAAGAACTTAGGAAGAGAATTGCTCATTCTGCAGAAACCAGAGTTCCACGGAAGCAGCCAATCAGCGTAAGAAGAGAGGAAGTGACAGAGCCAGGTGGAGCCAGAGAGCCAGCTTTGTGGAAAAACACTGGCACTAGCTTAAAACAGGCTGCGCCTCTGGCAGTTCCTCCCCACAAAGGAGATGGTGACGTGGCTGTTGTAGGACCAGAAGAGGGCTCCTGGGAAAACCTAATGATGACAGCTTTCAGAGGTCTAGTGTCCAGACCAGTCCAGAGATGGCCATGTTTGAAAGTATGTAACACAGGGGACCCCCTTAGCCATATGGAAGATAGACATACTCAGTTGTGTCTGACTGACTGCAACTGCATGGACTGTTGCCTGCCAATTTCCTCTGTTCATGAGATTTCCCAGGAAGAATACTTTAGCAAGTTACCATTTCCTTCTCCAGGGTATCTTCCCAACCGAGGGATCGAGCCCTCTGCCAATCCTGCATTGGCGGGTGGGTTCTTTACTACTGCTACCTGGAAAGCCAGAAATACTGGCTTAGATAACCCAGAATAAGGAAACAATAAAAAATAATTTCTGTTTTCTTGACTACATTTACAGTTCTTTAATTACAGATGGGACTTTCTGGTAATACTTTCCTTGGGTTAATATTGAACACAAATTTTTTCTGAATACAAACCAGCTAATAATTAGAGAACAATATAGAAATATGCTCATTCACAGGAAACTGGTCTGCGAGTAATACATCAAATAATTGAATTACATGGTATTCTTTCTTCAAACATATGCAAATAAGTAAAATACTTCTGAGTCCAGTATTTTTTCCTGTTGTCATTACTGTTCTTAAAAATCTTCACCATTCAAGAAGAATGAAAAGGCTGTGGGCTTTTTCTTCTATGCATAGGTACTGGGCTGGGCAGGGAAGACCAGAGTCCTTGAGAGGCTCATAGACGTGTCCAGGGTCTGTAATGAGTCGGTGGTGGAATTCAGTCTGGAGCAGGCCCACATCTGGCCACAGATCTTCTCCCTGGTCTGCTGCAGCTAGCATATGGGGACTTCCCTTCATTATAAGTGGTGCTGACTTGAATACATAGCGGATGACAAAGAATGTGAATGAGCTCTTAATTACTCAAATTACATAGGAAGAACGGAACACAGCTTATAGTATGGAACTTCAGGATGTTTTTGTATGATTCATCCACTTGTCCCTGCAGCCATTTTTAAATGTTATTAGCCACTTGTATTTGTACCTCTCACCCCACTGATGCAGTCTTCCCATTTCAACCAGAGATGATTCTGATAATGGTCATCATATTAGATAATAATGATTCTATAGCTTAACTTGCTTATGCCTGTGGTTAGTTCCCAGTCCGGACTTCAGTTTCCATGCTGATGAATTCCTAGAAGTGTATGTCTCTGCCTCTGAACATCCTAACCACTTCTGGATCCAAATCATTGGCTCCCGCAGCCTGCAACTGGATAAGCTTGTCAGTGAGATGACCCAGCACTACGAAAATAGTCTGGTGAGTTGCTGTAGGGACAGGGCTGGGGCTTGCTGAAAGGGGGACATGCCTTTTTCATTGCGATGTATTCTCTTCCCTTTCCTGTGGAGCAATGGCTTGTTCTTTCTTCCTTCTGGTATTCCGTTTTTTAGCCCATCCCTTCCTAACTCTGCCCTCTCCTGACTCCTCATTTCTTGTGTAGCCTGAAGACTTGACTGTACATGTAGGAGACATTGTCGCAGCACCTTTACCTACAAATGGTTCCTGGTATCGAGCCCGGGTCCTTGGTACCTTGGAGAATGGGAACCTGGACCTTTACTTTGTTGACTTTGGAGATAATGGAGATTGCCCACTGAGGGATCTCAGGATGCTCAGGTCAGTGTGGAGTCAGGCTGGAGTCGCATCTGTCGACTCAGTCCTGGCCATAAGGTGGCGGTGAGCTGTTGGCACTTCTCACTGGGGAGGAGGTGGGGCGGGGAGGGATTGGAAGAGAACCTCTTTACAGAGATCAGTTAATTATCTTCTGCTGCTGGGTTAACTGGTGCTGTCTAGAAGCAACGAATATAAGAAGGCCCTCCTAGCACTAGGATTCTAATTTCAGTTTCTTTCACTTTAGGAGTGACTTCCTAAGCCTTCCATTTCAAGCAATAGAGTGTAGTCTGGCACGGATTGCCCCCTCAGGTAAATTGGTCCTATTACCTATTGACTGTGCGTCCGAATAGAATAACTTTATAGGGCATGTGGTGGGGATTCTCACATTCCAGGTTTTTTGAGTTCTGGGGGTTCAGGTGCCTTTTCATCACCAGTGCCAGACAGCAACAGCCAGAAACCTGCCTGGCAGTCAGACATAAGTACCTTCTGAAGTAGACAGAGGTCGTTCCAGCTTCCCTCCAGGGCATAATCCCAGCCCTGTCAGCACTGACCCCTTCACTGACCCCACTGACCCCTGACCTCTGTCTACAATTTTTTTTTTAACCAGGTGAACAATGGGAAGAGGAAGCTTTGGATGAGTTTGACAGACTCACTCACTGTGCTGACTGGAAGCCCCTGGTGGCCAAGATCTCTAGCTACGTCCAGTCTGGGATCTCAACTTGGCCCAAGATCTATTTATATGATACTAGTGATGGGAAGGTAAGACTGAGGTTCACTTGTTGCTCACTGTCTCTTCAGTGTATTTACAGGCTCATCTTCTTTTCCTTTCCCAGAAATCCTTATTTGATGATAGTCCTGCTTCATAAGCTCCTGCTTAACCACCAAAGGAATTTTTTAAAGTAACAATCCCAGCTCTTCTGCCCTTCCTTTGATTTGCTCTTCTTTGAACACCAAGAAGCCGTTTCATTTCTTTTCTCAGAAACTTGATATTGGGCTAGAATTAGTTCGTAAAGGATATGCAATTGAGCTTGCAGAAGACACGGAAAAAAACAGAGCTGTCCCACTAATGTTGGACGACCTAGTAAGTGAGCCATTATCGTCATTTGGGGTGCTGCTTTGGGACAAACCTTGTGCCTCAAGACGGGAGGGCTTCTAGTCACACATGCAGTCTGTGGAACACCCGTAAGGACTCTTGAGTCGCTCCACTAGTTGATCAAAGGAAAGTGCTGTGTCCCTCAGCAGCCACACAAGACTCTGTGAGCAAAATGATGGGGTCACTTCTCCTTTCCCACCAGTGAAACACGCTCTTCCTTTTTCTCCCGTTTATGCCCTCAGGCCACAGAAACAGATGTCTCACTGAGCATGCTCACTGAGACCAAGAAGAGCCCTGGAGAGATAGCAAACACCCTGCCTGCCTCAGTTTATCAGGTACAAACAGCATTTACTCCCTCAAGCATCTCTGGAAGTTACCAATTCTTAGCCTCTCCAAACTAGGGAAGTTGTGTCAAGATTTATCTCCTAACCAGAGTGGTCATTGAACACCAAAAAGCCTATTTTTCTCTCTGATCCTCAGTGGCAGTACCTGCTACAGTAGGGCAGTATCTAACTTTACCCTCATGTCTGAATAGAAGCTGCCTCTATGTCTGGTGATGATAATCTTGAAGATGACTACTTACTCTGAAGTTACCTTCAGTTGCCTCGGCCATCTGCTTTGCTGTGAGTAGAACTGTCCTCTCTCTGTAGCAACCAGAGTGTAATGAGGGTGACCACAGGGCCTTGCCTTTTCCCTGTAGCCCATCTTATTACTACTTCCCTGCAGCTGCCTTCCTGCAGCTTTCCTTTCAGTTTGAGCCCTTTCAAGCTTTGTGTCTCTGTGTTTGTGTCTTTGGCAGGTTTGGCATAAGACTTGGTGCCTGGAGAGAAGAGCCTATAATAGAGATCTATGCAGTTCTTCCTTCGTTATGTACATGACCTGGCTTGCTGTGAACCAAATGCATTTTCTTCTTCCACTGGACCACCAGAGAGCATGTGTGGTGGAGGGGGACAGACACATGCCCCTAACTCCATCGCCAACCCCTGCGTCCTGTGCAGTGTGAGTACTGCCACACGACTTTCAGGCTGCTTAGTATCCAGCTTGCTCCCCTCTGCCAGTCATAATGTACAGTACTGCTAGGCAGTGTCCTCTTTGAGGCTGGGAAACAGCCAGGGTTTGGTTATTGGAAGTGATGATTCTGCAGACTGACTCACCGCATCAGGTGACTCTGGTTAAGGGGAAATCTTTTGAGTGGTAAACTCAAAAGATTGCAGTTAAGTCAGGCAGCAAAGGCAAAAATCAGCATAATTATATTAAAAGCCTCAGGAAGTAAGAAGAGAATACTGCCTCCCAGCCTCAACTGCTGATGTGTTATTGGAGACAAGATTTTTAAGTGCTCAGCTATTTCCCAGTAAACTTTGGTTAAAATACAAGTAGACATGGAGAAAGGTAACTCAGGAAATATTACTATATTGCTGGTATAGTATCTATATCAATATATGTATATACACAGAGCCATAGAGAACTTGTAGAGCTGTTTAGATCATCTGGGGTGTTCTTTGCTGAATAAAGTTCTTAAGAAAGTTATCTAAAACTAAATGGTGGTTGAATCACAAGGTGGAAACAAGCCTGTGGGTATCTTCTGTACTGAAATCTGGTAAGATTGCCTAACACCGTGTCACACCATGAAACAGCTATCCCTCTCGTGTGCAGATCATATTCTTTCCTTAAAGCGACTTCAGAATTCACTAAAACCTCACGTAAAAGAGGTAGATTAGAATTACAGAAACCTGGCTTCTAGGAATAGATCTTTGCTGTAAACTTATGGAGCCTGTTTGCTTGCATATCATATCTCTCCATTTCTGACAGTATTATGAGGATCCAGTGAGAACTGTGAAGGTGTTTGAAAGTGGGTGGGAGAATAACGGTGAATTAACCCTTTTTTTTTTTTTT
This sequence comes from Aepyceros melampus, assembly GCA_006408695.1. Taxonomy (NCBI): domain Eukaryota; kingdom Metazoa; phylum Chordata; class Mammalia; order Artiodactyla; family Bovidae; genus Aepyceros; species Aepyceros melampus. Next base: position 138,240 of record SJXQ01012821.1, on the reverse strand, counting down.
TAAGATCAGCAAGGTAAAGTAGAAGACTTAAAACTAGTATATAAGACTCTGATATGCAGGACTTTTTAATCTAGGAATTAATGAAGTCTACCCATATACTACATGACAACTATATTTTCCCAGAAACACAATTTTCAAATTTTATTGTCTTAGAAAAACGTCAGTACCAATTAGCAGAAAGACTTCAGTGAAGGAGCATCTCTGGGTAGCTTGGGTACAGGAATCAATGAAAGCATGCCATTGATTTGATATTTCAGACCTTGGCTGCACTTGCTCACTGAAGCAGGCTCGGCCCTGGAATTGGAGCTACTCTACAACAGGATCATGGGGCCAGTTAGTCCCCAGTTTCCTCAGCCTTTACTCTATTTTTAAAATTTTATTTAATCGAAGTATAGTTGATTTACAGTGTTGTGACAGCACTGCAAATACAGCAAAGTGACTCAGTTATGCACATATAGACATTCTTTTTCTTTGTATTCTTTTTCATTATGGTTTATCCCAGGATATTGAGTATAATTCCCTGTGCCATACAGTAGGGCCTTGTTGTTTATCAGCCTTTACTCTAAAAAGAGGTCTCCTGATATAAACTGTTCACAAGAACTTCTCTGAAAAACGAATGGTATCTCATTCTTAGCTACAGTTTGTTACTGTGTATGAAACCCTTTTCCTTTAACATGGCTTTTAAGACCTTTTAACCCATTCTGATGGGTTCCCTATTCTTAACACTACTTTTGCAGCCTTCTGGAATGTTCCTGCCCTTAAACTAGTGCCACAGGAACCATGTACCTTCTCTGATTTCCTTCACTTGTCTCCAGTTTGAACCAAAGTATATGGATAAAAATACCCCAGTAAAGCTTAAGTCTTTCTGAACTCCCTGGTGCTTAGTTCCTGCTCCTGGCAGGTGCTCAGATGGTTAAAATAAATGAGAGAAGAGTTTTGGGACGGGGGGAAGGCAAAAGCTTAAAATCCTTGGGTCCTTTCCCTGTCTTGCTCAGACCCCTTTGAGCTTTTCAGTCATCAAATGTCTGACCTACAGTGAATTCAGCTCTGTAAGGCTCATTTTTCACTCCAGCCAACCCTCTCCCCCACTCCCCCCTGCAAAGAAAAGGCAAACACATGAGGATTGCACTACCCTTTACTCCTAGACGGAAGGTGTTTTGTCACATCCTGGAAGCATGGTTCTCACTTAACAAGGCTCCCAGCCCCTCACAGAGTAGGAATAAGCATGTTCAGGGAGGTTCACTGGGCAGGTGGCCAACATCCCTTTCAAGGGGATACACCATAAAGATGACATTGTCCCAGGGAGGAAGGGCTGGGTGGTCTGGTCTGACCACCTCAAAGCCCATGTAGCTGAAGGCGCGTAGCAGAGCACCTGTGGAAAGAGAACAAAATTAGAATACTCTGAGGCTCCATGCAACCATTCCCCTAGATTTGGCTTCTTCCACTGGGGAATGACTGGGCAGGGAGCAGTGTGGTGCAGGCACAGGGATATGTGCTTTGGAGTCAAACAGGGCTGGACTCTAACCTGGCTTCAGTGCTCTACATGATTGTAAAATGAGGATCACACGATTTAAATGAGATGTTTACAAAGTGCCTAACACAATGATGGTATAGTAAACTCTTGTTTGTCTCTCATATCCAACAGAGTGTAAGCTCCCCGAGGGAGCAAGGGTTTCTGCAATGTGCACCTCGCATCTGGTTAAATATATTCCTGGCCTTACACCTGACCCTCTCACACTATGGGTGCTTAATACATTTGAGACTCTTTCTGTCCTAGCAGCCACATCCCTTGAATGGCTTCTGTGTAATTTCACCAGTGCTGCTTCAGTCTAGCTTCTGAAATCTGTGTGCAGGGCCTTCCTGACAGTTCAGTTATGACTTGAATGAACAGAATACTACGTGCCTTAATTTCCTTGGTGGGGAGAAGGGGATGGGTGTTGAATCCCTGAACTGCCTGAACATGCCCTTTAGAGTGAGGGGAGGAAGGTCTCCTATAAAGGGGAAATCACCGTCAGCTGCTTTAGCACAGGGCAAGGAAGGATAGAGCAGATTCCCCACCTCTGTCATTCCGGTTGTTTTGGAAGTTTACAAACACAGAATCCACATTGGTGTTCTCCTCCACATACTCCAGTGCTGCAGTCAAACTAAGGACCAGAAGGAAAATGGTTAATGGCATGTTTCACAAACTCAAAATCAAGAAAGGTGCCTATTTGCAACAGAAGGTATTTTATTGCTCAGTGTTTCCTGACCCAAGGAAGTGAAAGTTCCAAACTAGTTTTGATGAATTTTTCTCTGAAGCTAAGGGTTTATACACTATGGCCTGATACCCCTGCCATGGAAGGGGCTTGAGGAAAAGGGGCCACTCTATAAAGACAAACAGCTGGAGATCACTTCCTTTCAACTATTTATGGATTCCACCTTGTGATTCTGAATCAGTTTAGCAACCTTCTACGGACTGTTATCTCTTGAATCCAGATCCGGGCTCAGTTCACTGGCTGGTTCAGTGATTTGATGTATCCAGCTCCTGAATCAGCCCTCACTGGCTAGCATGCCCGTTACTTGATTGTGACATCAGAGTGAAACCCCTAACTCTTCCCTTCACCTCCCCCTCCCCCGATCCAGACTCAGTCACCTTTCCCGGTTGCCTTGATCCAAGGCCCGATATGGGATGTCCAGGAAGAGCCTATGGTCACATAGAAGGCCGTGCCAGTGGGCAGAGGTCTGGGGGGTGAAGCGGAAGTGGAAGTCTAACTGCACCGGGCCCTTGTGAAGCAGGGGGTCAGTAGACAGCACCGTCAGGTTCCCAGCCTAGAAAAGGAGTAAAAGTGAGAGTAACAGTCTCCTGTTTCTGTGCTCACCTACCCCTCAAATCAGATCTCAGACCTGTTTAGGTGTGTCTGTGGAAGCAAGGAGGGGCCTGATGGAGAGCCTAGGTGAAGTGCAACCAGGCCGTACTCAGTATCTCTTGTCCTAGGACCTAACTCTGTCCCTATCATGGTGTTTCCCTTGATAAAAATTTGGAATCGAGTCAATACTACCTGCTGACTCGACTGAGGGGCGCACTAATGGCTCAGAAACTTGTATTTACATCAAACAGCTTATTCTTTAAACAAAGCTGTGTCATCTGTCCACTGTCCCACTAATAACACTCTAGTACTTTTTTCCATCATGTATGTTTTCTCTAAATTCTGCCACTCCTTATCTAAAAATGCATAGCTCATACCTAGGCATGATGATACAAAGGCAAGTGCAGGAGTTCAGGATTCTAGACCCAAAACTTAGCATCGAAACAGCTTTATGTCCCAGAGTACAGCTTTATGTCTTAATATAGTCTGTTTTCAATTCCTCTTTTCCCATCCTGCTTTTCAACACCAGCCCTAGGACCCTGCCTTAAGTTCTCTGGACCAGAATCCTTGTCTATAAAGCAAGTCAGTTTTACACAGGAGTTCACATGAGCTAGCTTTCTATGATTTATTTTCCAACTAGTCCATGTCCCTTTGTAAGATATCATATTACAGCAAGCAATGGGCTGCCTGTCCCAGCCCCGGCTCCCAGTCCACTTACCGAATATAATTCTTTAAGCTGGTCTTGATCACTCTGCTCAGTGCGTCTGCCCCCCTGAAGACCTACTAGGGACTCAGGAGCACTGAAGACAGCAACGGGGCCGGAGTGTCAAGTCCTCCTCTTCCTTATAAGTGGTGATGCTGATGAGGAAAAAGAGGCCCCAATTAGTTGATCTCTTGAGTCTTGAGAAGAGACCAGGCTCTGGCACTGTCTTCTGTATCTTATGTGAACCAGCCTATCTATTTCCATTTCCCCAGGCCAGCCAGATAGAAAGGTTTACAAAGTTCCATGCCAGCCTTCCACCCTATTTTGCCATTCTCTTTTGCCACTTAGGGAGTCCTTTCAAATTCTTTTATTTTTGTTTACAGTTTATATAAACAACTACAGGTAGAGATTAAAACAAATACCTTTTACAGCAAGGCAGCATCTTCTCCCGGAGGGTGATCCGGTACTTGTAACAGTAAAGGTAATAGGCGTATGGTGACCAGAACGGGTAGAGGTAGTTCCGTGTTTTTCCCCTCTTGATATAAGAAAGGGAGTAGAAAGAGGGGCGTGACCTGTAACAAGGCAGTTTCTTAGTTCAGTGCCTCCCTGCGGCAAAGTGAGGTTCAGGGGCTGGTGGCAGGGGTTCAGGCCCCTGGTGCCATTGTGACATGGCGAGCGCTGTGACATGGCAAAGGGCCAGCCCTTCAGTCACTTCAGGGTTCCTCTGTGCTCCCTACCCCACCCTACCCCCTTAGGTAGTCCCCAAAGCACTTGTTCAATTAGTATGGACTTCACGGCTGTGCCAGAAATTAAAATACTTTTTGTTTCTGTATGGTTGGTAAACAGCCCTGGCTGACCACTTGTGTTCACGGAACATGGGCTCCCCTCTGGCAAACACACACCTGAGTAACAGATTGGGGTCTGACACTGCAGGAGGCTTCTAAGGCCCTGATCCAGAATCTGACTTGATTGGTTGGTTCCCTGTTCCTATCAGTTCAATATTTTTTTATTCCTACCTTTAATAACCCAACGATTCTACATGTTGTTGAACTTTCTCAGTGCCTTATGGGGTAGGAACTGCAAACTCAATGCCTCCAGGGGCCTGGACAGCTAGGGGAAATTAGTGGAGTTGCTGGGTGGGACTGTAGCAAAATGAAGAGCTCACACGCTCTTAAAAAAAGGGTGGGGGTGGGGGGGACACAGCTCAGCTCCAAGTTTCCATGCAGGAATGCAGACCAGATCATACAATTTTCAACAGAAACTGGAAAGAGATTTTTGTGGTAAGTTTCTCAAAAAGATTTTTTTTTTTTAATCTGAGAAATTTTACTACTAACAAAAAATAAAAATTATTGATTAAAAAAATCAACATTGTGTGCAAAATTTGGAGTTTGCGCCACCAGTCTGAGACCTCTGCACATTCTTCATTCATCCATTTACAAATACTTATTGGGGGCCTACTGTGAGCTTGGGATACACCAGTAAACAAACCAAATATCCCTGCCCCATGGAGCTTCTAACACTGAAAGAACAAACCTAAACACTAAACACAAGAGAACTATTTCACATGTTAGAAGATGATAGAGTAGAAAGGATCAGGAGTGTGAAGGGGGTGGGACAGTGGCAGTAATAGGGTGATCTAAGGAGGTCTCATTGAAAGGGTGACATTTAAAGACTCGAAGGGGTTGAGGGAGTTAGGCCAAGCCAAGGTCTGAGGGAAACAGCTTCTGTGTGAAAGCAACAGCTAGTGCAAATCCCTAAGAAGAACGGGTCAAATGTTTTCAAGAAACAGGAGTCCACTGTGGGTTGACTACAAGCTGTGTGCTAAGTTGCTTCGGTCATGTCTGACCCTTTGTGACCCCATGGAGCATAGCCTGACAGCCTGTCCATGGGACTCTCCAGGCGAGAATACTGGGGGTTGCCATTTCCTCTTCCAGGGGATTTTCCCAAACCAGAGATTGAACCCACATCTCATGTCTCCTGCACTGACAGGCAGGTTCTTTTCCACTACTGCTACCTGGTAAGCCCTGTAGCTATAGGGAGAGTAGAAGAAGAGAGCTAATGGGACCAGGTCATACAGGGCCTTGTAGACCATTGTATGGCCTTTTTCTTTGACTAAAGGGGGAAGTCTTTGCAAGTTTTGGGCAGATGAGACGTGATCTGACATCTTTTTCAAAAGATTCTGACTGGTGTATTGCAAATAAACTGTAGAGCTCTAAAGGATTATTTGTTAGGAGACTATTGCAGTAATCTTGGAGAAAGTATCTCATACCATGGTGGAGAGTTGAGGTGATGGGATATGGTTGGGTTCTGGATTTCCTGAAGTAGGAGAGATGGTGAGTCCAAGAACTGAAAGAAGGGAGTTACCATTGACAGAGAAGAAAGGCCGCAGGTGAGACAGAATGGGGCAGAGGATAGAGATGGGTTTAGTTTGGAGCATGTTAATTTTGAATTGTCCACAGTTGTATAAGGGGAAGATGAAGTAAGCAGCTGGATAGTCATGTGTGGAGTTTAGAAGTCTAGGGTGAAGCCAAAAATTTGAAATCATTGGTATACGAGTCAAGATTGGCATTGAGAAGAGTGAAGATCCAAAGACTGAGCCCTGGGGGCATTCTAAGAGACGAGGAATAAAGGAGAAATCTGCAAAGGAGACTGAAGAAAATGAGTGGCGCTCCCCACTTGTTTCTGGGAGCATGCTGAGACCAGGAGAAAAATCGGCGTCCTGGAAGCTACCTAAAGAAAGTGTAATGACGAGGGACTACTGGCCAAAGGCTGTTTATAGGTCGAATAACATGATGCTCAGAGCATCTTTCCATAAACCTCATGCCAAACAGGCCCTATTCATTCCATTTATATGGTTTACTGCCCAGTACCGAGACCCTCCACAGAGGGAACTGTCTCTCTCGTGATTTACATTTATTTAAATATTTGTTAGGAGCCTAGTGCAGTAATTGAAGGAAATGGCAACCCACTCCAGTGTTCTTGCCTGGAGAATCCCAGAGACAGAGGAGCCTAGTGGGCTGCCGTCTATGGGGTCGCACAGAGTCAAACACGACTGAAGCGACTTAGCAGCAGCAGTGCAGTAATCCCGAAGGAAGATAGTATCTTATTCCAGGATGCTGCTGCTGCCGCTAAGTCACGTCAGTCGTGTCCGACTCTGTGCGACCCCAAAGACGGCAGCCCACCAGGCTCCCCCGTCCCTGGGATTCTCCAGGCAAGAACACTGTTTTCACTTTCATGCATTGGAGAAGGAAATGGCAACCCACTCCAGTGTTCTTGCCTGGAGAATCCCAGAGACAGAGGAGCCTAGTGGGCTGCCGTCTATGGGGTCGCACAGAGTCAAACACGACTGAAGCGACTTAGCAGCAGCAGTGCAGTAATCCCGAAGGAAGATAGTATCTTATTCCAGGATGCTGCTGCTGCCGCTAAGTCACGTCAGTCGTGTCCGACTCTGTGCGACCCCAAAGACGGCAGCCCACCAGGCTCCCCCGTCCCTGGGATTCTCCAGGCAAGAACACTGGTTGGGTTGCCATTTCCTTCTCCAATGCATGAAAGTGAAAAGTGAAAGTGAAGTCACTCAGTCGTGTCCGACTCCTAGGGACCCCATGGACTGCAGCCCACAAGGCCCCGTTTTCCAGAGGATTCCATCCTTCCACCACTTTTAGATAGATTTGAAGTAAGGAAAAGGGAGAGCAGTACTCTCTCCTCTCAGCATCCAGCTATCACAGAACGTTAGAACTGGAAGCGACCTCAGCGACTGGAGCTAAATAAAAAGCCCCCAGTAATAAAGACAAGTGAAGCCGAGAGAGGGCGCGGTGTCTCCCGGTGTCAGTGCGCCTGACAGTCACTCCACTATCGGTCAGTGGCTGTGGGTGTCCCTCCCCCGAGAAGAAATTGGGAAAGCCGAGCGGCGGAAGTGCGGGATCGCGGAGCACCCGTCCCAGCCAGATCTCTGGTCTCCAGCCACCCACATCGCAGCTCGGTCCGCGCCAGGCCTCCCTGGGGGCTCCGCGCGCACAGAGCCGCGCCGGCTCAGGCGCGCCGCGGGCAGCCCGTGGGGGCCTGTCCTGCCGCCTGCGCCCGGCGGCGCTTCCTCTGCGCGCGGGAACATGGCGGCGGCCGGCTTCGCGGTCCCGCGGGGGATTCAGCTGCGGGTGTTCACTGAGCGGCTGCTGCGAGGAGCGGTCCGGGAGCTCCTCCGGCCGCGACTTTCAGGGAGCACCCCCGGCTCGGAGCGCGACTTCAGCCTGTCTCACAGTCGGGTGAGGGCCGGGTCTGAGTCCTGGGGCTCCTTGCCGCTGGTGGAGCTAGTTATGGCCGAGGCTTGTTTTGAGAAGCGCGCTGAGACCGGGTGGGCCCCAATCGAGGGTGGTGGGCTCTCCCTGAGGTGCCGGCGGCCAGTGGAGGGGGCTTCTCCTTGCATACTCGCTCACCCTCGCTCCCCCGGCCGCCAGGGCACGGTCATTGTAGAGCGCTGGTGGAAGGTGCCGCTAGCGGGAGAAGGCCGGAAACCGCGCCTGCACCGGCGACACCGCGTCTACAAGTCGTGGAAGATACGAAACACCGGCCCAAAGACAACCTGGAGCTCATCCTCACCCAGTCGGTGGACGGTAAGGCCCGGGGAGAGGTACTTCTCTTAGGCTGGTTCTGTTCTGCATCCACTTTTTTCTGCCCTTTGACTACTTTGGGTGAATGATCAGCTGTCTGAGAAGAAGCGGTAGAAAGTACTGTGACTGTGACATTGATTTCCTACATAGAAAATTAGAATATGAATGCAGCAGCATCTAAGCTTATGTTCCAGAGCCTGGGAAGGCCTCATTTTGACTGTTTCCCTATGCATGGGCTTCCCAGGTGGCGCTAGTGGTAAGGAACCCGCCGGCCAGTGCAGGAGACAAGAGACACTGGTTTGATCCCTGGATCGGGAAGATCCCCCGGGATCTTTGCAACCCACTCCAGTATTCTTGCCTGAGAATACTCCAGTATCCTCCCCATGGAGAGAGGAGCCTGGCGGGCTACAGTCCACATGGTCGCAAAGAGTTGGACAGGGCTGAAGCCACTTAGCACAGCGTCTTTAAGTGTGTGGGGAGAAAGGCCTGACCGTAGGCACCACATACTGAGATCTCCCTGATGGGACAGTGCTTCACTTTGTATGGAATAATGAGTTTCTCAATCAGGCCCTAAAGAAATGAATCAGAAATCGTGTTGTTCCTAGTGAATACTAATATTTCTCCTGGGAGGAATAAGCACTGAGAAAATAAGAGGTCTCTTTTTCTTTGGTCATCTCCTCTTTAGGGACTGCTAGATAGTTCTGATCCTCTGCCTCTGTTCTCTGTTGGCAGAACTTGGAGTCCGAGGCGACCTGGTCTCAGTGAAAAAATCTGTGGGCCGTAATCGACTACTTCCTGAAGGACTGGCTGTGTATGCATCTCCTGAAAACAAGAAGCTGTTTGAAGAGGAGAAATTGGTGAGCCCAAAAGAAAGCAGAGGGACTCAAGAGATATTAAAAATTGAACATTATTTCTAACAACTTCTTTCCCTTTGATATTTAATTTGAAAATGAGGTAGGACTAGAAGAACAGGAATTCAGAAGCCCAGACTATGCCCAGCATAGTAAGAATTTTTTGTTAGTTACTATGGATTCTTCTCTTTTTTTCAGTCTGTAACTTTCTTTTCTAGCTGAGACAAGAAGGAAAACTAGACAAGATCCAGACCAAGGCAGGTGAGGCGGTGAGTAGAAACAAAAAATCTTTATTTATTGGTCACCTACAGAAATCACCAACCTCTCCCTAAAAGGCTTCTTGATTTCCGTGAAGTCTCCTGATTTCAGGCACAAGGAAGGGGCAAGGGGAAGTATTGTGGCTATTGTAACTGATACTAATATTAAGACCTCCTAGGAGATCCTGACATGTTGGGTTAAGTGCTCTGGCTTATTGAGGGAGGCCCCAACCTGGGCACCAGGCGACCCATGGAAGAATGTGAGATGAGGACTCTGCCTTCAGGGGTGTTTACAGACAAGTTGGAGAGAACACAGACACAAGAGAAAGTGATACATAAACTCAAGACCATAAATTATGAATGACATGGACTAAAATGGATTAGAGTGATTGAAGAGGGATTTTTTTCAGATGGGATTGAATTAGGCCTTGTGGGATTAATAGGCTTTGGATAGACCAGGAAGGTAGGAAAGGTTATTAATGGAGACAAAGTCTCAGTAGATAATTAAGGCATGTTTTAAGGTTACACTTCATTTATAGTTATTACAAAATGTTGGCTATATTCCCCAGGCTATACAGTACTTGCTTGTAACCTATCTTACACTCTGTATCTGTGCTTCGGTTTTTGTCTCATTATATTCACTGATTTGTATTTTTTAGATTCCACATATAAGTGATATCACACAGTATTTTTCTTTCTCTGACTTATTTCACCTTAGCTTAATGCCCTCCAAGTCCATCCTTGTTGCCACAAATGGCAAAATTTCATTCTTTTAAATGGCTGCATAGTATTCCATTGTGTGTGTGTTTATTTGCGTATACCATATTTTTATCCATTCATAATAGACACTTAGGTTGTGACCATAACATGGCTTGAACATTGGGGTGCATGTTTCTTTTTGAATTAGTGTTTTTGGGGGGTTGGATATATATACCCAGGAGTGGAATTTCTGGATAATATGGTAGTTCTAATATTTTTAGTTTTTTGATAAACTGCTATACTGTTTTCCATAGCGGCTGCACAAATTTAAATTCCCACCAACAGTGTACAAGGATTCCCTTTTTTCCACATCCTTGCCAGCATTTGTTACTTGTATTCTTTTGATGATCGCCATTATGTCAGGTGTGAAGTGATAGCTCAGTTAAAGCATGTTTTAAAATAGAAAGTAGACCAATCTAGTTAAAGCAGAAGACTTGAATAATATATTAGAAAATATATGACTGGAAAGTGGGGTGGGCATGATTTATAAAAACATCTTTAAGCCTCAGCTAATGAATTTATACTTCATTCTGTAAGCAAGGAGGAATCATTAATGGTGTAGTGGTAGGACTGAAGGGCCAGAATATTGGGTTAAAACAGTCTATGAAAGTCTTTCCTGAGATGAACAGTCGATGAGCCCAACTTTGACATGGCCTGTGTCTCCTTGTTTAGGGATAGCCAAGTATAGGCAGCATTCCCCTCCTGAGCATTGCTAAAACAGCTTTCCGTAATGTCTTGAGACAATAGGAATTTTTATCTTTCCTATTCATCATCTCGCCTCTCTTGGCTATGAGGCAGGAATCGTGCTTTGCCTGAACTCTCAGACTTTATGCCTCTTGGCCTCTTGCTAACATATTTCCTCTCCTTGATTCCAACTCTAACCTATCCTCTGTTTATAATTCCTCTCAGACAGTGAAATTTCTGAAGAGTTGCCACCTGGAGGTAGGAATGAAGAACAATGTCAAATGGGAGCTAAACCCTGAAATAGTTGCCCGCCACTTTCTCAGAAATGTGAGTACTCCCAAACAAGCTACCCCTGGGAAGAAGCAGCTACTCCAGGATTGATCCCTCTGTTAGGAAAGGGTGTGATCATCCAGTTGAAGTTGGGGAAAGCTTTTTTTTTTTTTAATTATAGTGATTTAAAACATATTAATTTCTATGCAGCAAAACGATTGTTTTATGTATATGTATCCTTTTTCATATTCTATTATGGTTTGTCATAGGATATTGAATATAGTTCCCTGTTGTATACAGTAGGCCCTTGCTGTTTATCCATCCTATATAGTCGTAATATATAGCCTGCTAATCCCAGACTCTGAATCCATCGCTCCTCAATCTGGCAACCACAAGTCATTTCCCTCCCACAGCTGTGCAAGCCAGTCAGGAATGCTTTCCCTAAGTTGGACAGCCGTATATAAATCAATGCACCCTCCTCCTCGGCAGTCAGAAGTCTGTTCTCTGCGTTTGTGAATCTGTTCCGTAGATCATTTGGGTCATGTTTTAGATCCCATGTATAAGTGGCAGCATATGGTCTTTGTCTTTCTGACTTAACTCACTTAGTGTGGTCATCTCTGGGTCCATCCCTGTTGCTGCAGATGGCATGGTTTCATTCTTTTTTATGGCTGAGTAGTGTTCCGTTGTATATATGGACCACAGTTTCTTAACCCATTCATGTGCTGATGGACATTTAGGCTGTTTCCCCGTCTCGACTGCGATGGGTCTTGCTGCTTCATGCAGGCTTTCTCTGGTTGCAACGAGCATGGGCTACTGTCTGTTGTGGTGTGCAGGCTTCTCACTGTGGGGGCTTCTCTTGTTGCATAGCGTGGGCTCTAGGTGTGGGGGCTTCAGTAGCTGTGGCACAGGGGCTTAGTTGCTCTGCAACAGTGGGAGCTTCCTGGACCAGGGATCAAACCCATGCCCGCTGCATTGGCAGGCGGATTCTTAACCACTGGACCACCAGGGAGGTCCCACGTGTATCTTTTTGAATTATAGTTTTGTCCAGATATAAACTCAAGAATGGGCTTCCCTGGTGTCTCAGATGGTAAAGAATTCGCCTGCAATGCAGGAGACCTGGGTTTGACCCCTGGATTGGGAAGATCCCCTGGAGGAGGGCATGGCAACCCGCTCCAGTATTCTTGCCTGGAGAATCCCCATGGACGAGGAGCCTGGTGGGCTGCAGTTCCTGGGGTCGCAGAGTCCAGCACAACTGAACGACTAGGTGCATACCTAGGAATGGTATTGCTGGATCATATGGCAACTCTAGTTTTATTGTTTTGAGGCAGCTCCATATTGTTTTCCATACTGGCTGCACCAGTTTACATTCTCACCAGTAGTGTGGGAAGATTCCCTTCTCTCCACTCCCTCTTCAGCATTATCTGTAGACTTCTGTTTCACTTTTGGATACACTGGCCTTCGTTGCTTCGCGTGGGCTTTTTTAGTTATGCTGAGTTGGGGCTACTCTATACTTGCAGTGCAGGGGCTTCTCGCTGCAGTGACTTCTCTCATTGTGGAGCATGGGCTTCAGCGGTTGTGGTGTGTGGCCTCTGTGGTTGCCCCTCGGCATGTGAGATCTTCTCGGCAGGGCACTGAACGCATGTCCCCTGCATTGGCAGCTGAATTCTTTACCTCTGGACTATGTGGGAGGTCCATGTAGACTTTTTAACAATGGCTGTTCTGACCAGTGTGAGATGGTACCTCATTTACTTTTGATTTGCAGTTCTCTAATCATTAGCAGTGACGAGCATCTTTTCCTGTGTCTGTTGGCCATTGTATGTCTTTGGAGAAATGTCTGTTTAGGTCACCTGCCCATTTTTTGATGGGGTTGGCTTCTTTTCTTTCAGTTTTTCTTTATTTTTAGCTGCACTGGCTCTTCTTCGCTGTGTACAGGAGCTGCTCTCTAGTTGCAGCGCACAGGCTTCTCACTGTGGTGGCCACTCGTCTCAGAGCACAGGCTACAGGATGCCTGGGCTTGGTTGCCCCACAGCATGTGAAATCTCAGGGATTCAACCCATGCACCCTGCATTGGCAGACAAGATTCTTAACCACTGGACCACCAGGGAAGTCCAGTTGGGTTGATTTTTTTGTTGTTGAGTTGTATATGAGTTGTTAGTATATTTTGAAATTTTAAGCCGTTGTCAGTGGCATCATTTGCAAATATTTTCTCCCAGTCTGTCTTTCTGTTTATGTGCTGTGCAGAAGCTGGTAAGCTTGGTTAGGTCTCATTGTTTACTTTTGCTTTTATTTCTATTGCCTTGGGAGACTAACCTAGGAAGTCATTGGTACAGTGTATGTCAGAATGTTTTGCTGTGTTCTCTTCTAGTTTTGTGGTGTTACGTCTTGTGTTTAAGTCTTCATGCCATTTTGAGTTTAGTTTTGTGTATGGTGTGAGGGTGTGTTCTAGCTTCATTAATTTACATGTGGCTGTCCATCTTAGGAAAAGTGTTCTTGATTGGTTTGCAGAAGTGTGGAAGGGAAATGACTAAGGATGGTCACAAAGAAATTGAAAACTGACAGGAGAAGATAGGAACATTCATTTTCTCTAGATAGGAAAACCTGGGGAATTGCGACACTGGAGAATTGTTACTCATGTGGATGAAGTGATTTTGATCTCAAACCCTGTTTCTCTTTGTGAAACCACCTCCCTGAGAAATCAGGACTGAGTTTCTCTGCCACTCTTTATGGAGGTTTGTGCCTTTCCGTGGATTGGCCAGGGTAAACTCCCCAGTTTTACTCATCCTTGTACAGGGAAGTCTAGAATCCTCTTGAGGTTGCCCAGAGTGGCAGCCATGTAAACAGAGCTCCTTTTGGCTGTGATTTTTCTGCAGCTTGGCGTTGTGGTTGCCCCACATGCATTAAAGTTGCCCGAAGAGCCCATCACCCAGAGGGGTGAGTACTGGTGCGAAGTGACGGTGAGTGTCTCACATGCGGTCTCCTTTTTCTGACTGGGTAGAAAGCTGGGATTGGGTGGTGGTAGCCTTATTTGCCCACCTGACCTAAGCATTCCTATGTTCTGTGGGCAGGTAAATGGACTTGACACTGTGAGGGTACCTATGTCTGTGGTGAACTTTGAGAGGCCCAAAACCAAAAGATATAAGTATTGGTTAGCCCAGCAAGCTGCCAAGGGAACCGCCTCCACCAGCTTCCAGAAGATCTGAACCTGTTCTGCCTTGAAAGCAGCGAAGCAGAATCAGGAACGGTGGAGCAAGATGGACCAGCACTGTGATACTGCTCCTAGCTCTAACCAAACACGGACTTTGAGAGAGCGTATAGAGGCAGCAACAGCAGACCAGACTGTATGCATGTGTTGAATCATCCATATTGGCCATCTTCAACAGTTACCACATTTGGCCTTATTGGGGAGGCCTGCTCCAGAAGTACAGGCTGTGGATTTGATAAGCTAAATATTAATAGACCAAAAGAGTCTAGATCCTATTTAGTCTCTTCCTTCATTGGAAATCAATGGAATAAATGGTAGAGCTAGGTAGCTTATTCTCATCATCCAAACTGAACATTGTATCTCAGAAAAAATAAACAGGTTGTATTCTTTTTAGGTGTTGTTTATTGACTTGAGTAGACTGAGGACAGGACTTCCAAGTGGAATGTCCTCTTGGAAAGCCCCTGGGGTTTGCTGCTAAAAGGGGGAAAAGAGAAAACATTTTTTGGGCTACAGCCCACAGTTGCTATGGACAAATTACTCAACAAGCTGATATGTCTTATGGTCTTAAAACTAATTAAATATACTAATAAAGTCCTCAATACAAATAAGCACAATGGATTCTACTTTTCTGCGATCTGAATAAGGTCTAAGGACAGTTGTTGGAGAAAATAAAGCTGGGATGAAAGAAGTTTAAAAAGGAAACTCTTGAAATTTTGAAAAAGAATTTGTCTGGCTTCCAGACAAAGGTAAGATGTGAGGCTAGTTCATAGGTCATTATGGATTGGGAGGTGAGGCAGGTAGATAGTTCTTCGTAAGTTCAAGGTTCATTCCTGGAAGAAAGACCAACTCTTGTTAAGTGGATTGTGCCAAGTCACTCAAATGTGAGATTTTTAGGAAGGATAAAGATGAAACCATTGACTCTTGGCTACCCTTACCAGCAGCTCAGAGAAATTGATTTATCCTGTTTGAGCTCACCTGCCCGGAGAAGGCAATGGCACCCCACTCCAGTACTCTTGCCTGGAAAATCCCCTGGACGGAGCCGCCTGGTAGGCTGCAATCCATGGGGTCCTAAGAGTCGGATACGACTGAGCGACTTCACTTTCACTTTTCACTTTCATGCATTGGAGAAGGACGTAGCAACCCACTGCAGTGTTCTTGCCTAGAGAATCCCAGGGACGGGGGAGCCTGGTGGGCTGCCGTCTACAGAGGTCTACGGGGTCGCACAGAGTCGGACATGACTGAAGCGACTTTGCAGCAGCAGCAGTTCACCTGCCTTGCCAAGCCAGTTAACTACTTTCATCCACATGTAGCCATCCTTGCTAATGAGAGTTCTTTCATCAGTGGTTGCAGCACTTTTATCGGTATCCAATGTCACACTTTCCAGAATTCCATAACTCAGGTCGAGCCCTAGTATTCTTTGGAATTTGCTGTCCGCTGTCAAATTTGCCATCAATCCCTGCTGTCCTTGAAATGGAAAGGTCATTTAACACCGCATCATTCCATACCACCACCACCACCACGTTGAAGCTCTCTGAAATTGGGCAACAGGCAACATTCCACACAGCTAATCTCAAAAAGTATTTAAATACTTGTCATGATGTGAGTTCTTGGCAAAACCGTGATGTGGGTGAGGTTTACTGGGGGGAGTCCTCTAGATTAACACCTGTTGGGGAATGAAGGAGGCAAGATTAGGTAGAGACAGAAGTTGAGCTGATGCAGTTTCAGCAAAGGCCCTAGTCCCACAGGAGGCTGAAGCTAGGGATGGCTCTACAGAGATGGGTACTACGTAGAGGCAAGTGGCCAGACCTATAGAACCCAACACTGACCAAGAGAGAGTCTTGGGTGTGGTGACTGAGTTCAGGCACAGGCAGTTCCCAGAGGGAACATAAATGAGAGCTGTATGCATTCTCAGCAGCCTGGGAATGAGTGCTGAAGGCAGGAGTCTGGGCAGCACGCTGTAGTGTCCACTACAGTTCACTTACTGCGCTCTTCAGACCCATTTGCTTCAAGTCCCAAAATGATCCTTCAGGTTCTGGGGAAACAAGAGGAAGACCTGGGACAGATTATAGCCCCTGCTGCTGTAGCTTGTCACAACTGATACCTATTTCCTCTTGGACTACCCATTCTAGATCCCCACATCCCCTCAGTTTATACTTCTCTTGGCCTAAATGGGTTACCGTCTCAGGCCATGACTACACTTGTCCATTTATAATAAAAATTAGGCAAGAGAGGAGCAAGAGTGGATGACTTAGGTGCCAAATACATGCTCCCTTGTCCCCATTGTGTAATAGCAGCCCTACCTCCGGATGGTTAAGAGTCAGTTACTCCTGCCAGCTTATTGGTTCCTTTCCTTAACCTCATTGTCTCTTGGTAGTGATCTGAAGTAAATCTGGTGACAGCCCTAACTTAAAATGTAATGAGATTTTTAGTGTGTCCACTAGTAAAAATATTCCCCTTCTGTGAAGCAGGACTTCTAAATATTCAGAGCCCTGAGCTGGAGGCACAATATCCTCTAGGTGGGTCACTGAGAGTAAAGGGGGTCTGCTCCTACACCCAACCCCCATTTCCCAGACACATATGGTTTAGTTAGGGACAGCACTCTAGGCTGTCTTGATCCAGGGTATAAACTGTATCCTAGAGGATGGTATCTCATCTTTACAGGTGTCGTCTCTGAGCTGTTCCATTGTGTTGCTTCCAGATAGTATGATATGTGATCAGACCATGGATCCTGTGGTCAGGTACCCAGTGCTGTACCTCCTTGCTATAATAGGGGTCTGTTAGGGTTGATGGAAGATAAACAGACTAGAAATTGAGAAACAGAACACTGTAGATGAGGGAGTGACCAGTTTTGAAGATCTGCAGATGGGTCCCCTCAAACCTTGGTCTGAATACTGATCTGTGGATGTGTAGGGTGAAACCATGAGGCTGGGGGTGGGGAACACCAAAGGACAGTAAGCCAAACAGTACTCTGAGCTCCCACACACAATACTGGGAATGTCTTGTTTGTATTCCTGACAGTGTGGGTAGATCTTACAACACATAGAGCATTGGGTGGAGTCTTCAAAAGGGCATTAGGATAAAGGCTACCCTGGACCCACCATGCAAAGCTTGAAGCAAGCCTTGAAAGGATCAAACCGATAACCATGCATGCCAGAACCAAGACCAACACTCATGAGAAATGCAGCAAACATAACACTAAACAAAATCCCCAGTGTCTGATGCCCAATCAATATGCATGCACGCTCAGGCACATATGACTCTGTGACCCCATGGACTGCAGCCTGCTAGGCTTCTCTTCTCTGTCCATGGAACTTTCCAGGCAAGAAGACGAGTGGGTTGCCATTTTCTACTCGAGGGGATATTCCCAACACAGGGATCAAACTCTTGCACCTCCTGGACTGGCAGGTGGATTCTTTACCATAGAGCCAGCCAGTCAAATATTACCATAAAAAAAGACACAGAGTCAGGAAAATATTATCCCAACCAAGAGAAATTTTCCTAGAAATGACAGTGATGGTGGAATTAAAACAGCTATAAATATCTTCAGACATTTACGGCTGTAACGGCAAAACTATAACCAGAGAGAGAATATAAGACCCAAATGGAACTTCTAAAAATGAAGAATACAATACCTGGCATGAAAAATACACTGATGGAACTTCTTTCTACTGGGGCTTCCCTGATAGCTGGTAAAGAAACTGCCTGCAATGCAGGAGACCCCAGCTTGATTCCTGGCTCGGGAAGGTCCCCTGGAGAAGGGAACAGCTACCCACTCCAGTATTCTGGCCTGGAGAATTCCATGGACTCTGTAATCCATGCGGTCACAAAGAGTCGGACACAACTGAGCGACTTTGACTTTCAGAAATGAAGAATACAATACCTAACGTGAAAAATACACTGATGGAACTTCTACTTCGGGGAAGGTAGAATAGATACACTTTCACCATTCCTGGTGCAACTATAAATCCTAGAAATTGTACATGAAACAAAGACAACTGAGAGGTGGAAAGAAGCAAGCATGCTGCCTAGGAATGGTGGGGCCCACGGAACAGCACTGCAGTGAATCCCTTGGATCTTCTTTTTGCCCCATTTATCCCAGGTTTAAAGAACCAGCAACCTGGAAAGGCCAAATTGGGTACAAATAAAAGTACAAATAATAAGCCTCAGTAAAAGCCTGCTCCTAGTCAAAGCAAAGGAGCAGCCTTAGCAAAAAAATCTTTTAGACAATTAACTGCTCTACTCTAGCCAAACACCACCGACAGCACTGTGGCCCTACCACCACCATGCCGAGGCTGAGGGGACTCTAGCCTTCCGTCCTCTATAAAGGTGATAACACCTGGGCCAACACCCCTGCTGGGGTGGTGCCACAGAAGGCCAAATAAGAAACTACAAGCTGCCCCTCCACCAGCCAGTAATGAGTCCTACCCCTCCCTGGTGTCAGCAGGGAGCCTGGAATTCACTCCCACCTGGCAGAAAAGAGGCATGCTTCTGCCTTCCTACAGGGGTGAGTCAGAGGAGGCCTAGTGGAGAGTTTGCACTTGCACCACTTCCCAGCAGTAATGAGGCCTCATTCACCATAGTATCAGTGGAGACCATGTAGGAAGCTGGAACTCACATCCCCACCTAACAGGAAAGAGAAGCTCCTGGTGTGCCTTGGTGTCAGTGGAGGTAAGGGGTAAAATCTGAAATTATACTTGGCAGTAATGACCTATTTCCCCTTTCTGTGCCAAAGCAGTATAAGAGAAAGTTAAAACAGAAGTAAGTTTTAAATTAAGATTCAGAGTCTCATAATACAAAAACTGTCCAGATTCCAATTTTTAAAAATCTGTCCTCATACCATGAACCAAAATGATTTCAATCAATGAAACAAGAAAATTGATGCCAGTACCGAGATGACAGAGATATTAGAATTACGTGGCATATTTTAAAGCAGCCATGAGAAAAATGCTTCAACAAACAATTATGAATATGCTTTAAACAAACGGGATGGAAATAGCTTTTAGAGAAATAGATGACACAAAGAAGAATTAAGTGGAAATATTAAAACTATAAAATGTAATACTGGAAAAGTTCAGTGGATGGACTCAGCAGCAGAACGAAGAGAACAGAGGAAAGGGCTGAAAAAGAACAACAGAAACTCCCCACTATGAACAACAAGAGAAAAGAGAACTGGGGGTTGGGGGAGGAGAATGG
Source organism: Aepyceros melampus (assembly GCA_006408695.1). Classification (NCBI taxonomy): domain Eukaryota; kingdom Metazoa; phylum Chordata; class Mammalia; order Artiodactyla; family Bovidae; genus Aepyceros; species Aepyceros melampus. The sequence goes on along the minus strand of SJXQ01012821.1, from coordinate 118,871 downwards.
AGCCTCAGAGGCCTGTGAGACTATAACAAAAGACCTAATATTTCTGTCACTGGAGTTCCAGAAGGAGAAGAGAAGAGAAAGCAGGGCTAAATATATATATATATATATATATATATATACACACACACACACACACACACACAACAGAGTAATGGCTGAAAACCTCCCAAATTTGTTAAGAGACATAAACCTATTGATTCAAGACACTAAGCAAACCCCAAACAAGATAAACTCAAAGAAATCCATGCCAAGACATATCAGGACTAAACTTCTGAAATCTAAAGACAAAAAGTCTTGAAAAAAGCTAGAGAAAAATGACACTGCTGCTAAGGGAAAAACAACCCAATTCAAATGAGAGCAGATTTGTCATCAGAAACCATGGAAGCAGGAAGGAGTTGATACTGTATTTTTCAAATGTTGGACTGTTGACCCAGAATTCTATACCTAGAAACAAAAAAAAATATCCTTCAGGAATGACAGGGAAATTAAGACACTCTAAGACAAAGGATTTAGGTCATACCTGAATGGTCTAGCGGTTTTTCCTACTTTCTTCAATTTGAGCCTGAATTTAGTAATAAGGAGTTCATGATCTGAGCCACAGCAAGCTCCTGGTCTTGTTTTTCTTGACTGTATAGAGCTTCTCCATCTTTGGCTGCAAAGAATATAAGCAATCTGATTTTGGTGTTGACCATCTGGTGATATCCATGTGTAGAGTCTTCTCTTGTGTTGTTGGAAGAGGATGTTTGCTATGACCAGAGCATTTTCTTAGCAAAACTCTTATTAGTCTTTGCCCTGCTTCATTCTGCATTCCAAGGCCAAATTTGCCTGTTACTCCATTTCTTGACTTCCTACTTTTGCATTCCAGTCCCCTATAATGAAAAGGACATCTTTTCTGGGTGTTAGTTTTAAAAGGTCTTGTAGGTCTTCATAAAACCGTTCAACTTCAGCTTCTTCAGCGTTACTGGTTGGGGCATAGACTTGGATATTGAATGGTCTAGTGGTTTTCCCTACTTTCTTCAATTTAAGTCTGAATTGGGCAATAAGAGTTCATGATCTGAGCCACAGTCAGCTCCTGGTCTTGTTTTGTTGACTGTATAGAGCTGCTCCATGTTTGGCTGCAAATAATATAATCAATCTGATTTCGGTGTTGACCATCTGGTGATGTCCATGTGTAGAGTCTTCTCTTGTGTTGTTGGAAGAGGGTGTTTGCTATGACCAGTGCATTTTCTTGGCAAAACTCGATTAGTCTTTGCCCTGCTTCATTCCACATTCCAAGGCCAAATTTGCCTGTTACTCCAGGTGTTTCTTGACTTCCTACTTTTGCATTCCAGTCTGCTAAGATGAAAAAGACATCTTTTTTGGGTGTTAGTTCTAAAAGGTCTTGTAGGTCTTCACAGAACCGTTCAACTTCAGCTTCTTCAGCGTTACTGGTTGGAGCATAGACTTGGATTACTGTGATATTGAAGGTTTACCTGGAAATGAACAGAGATCATTCTGTTGTTTTTGAGATTGCATCCAATTACTGCATTTCAGACTCTTTTGTTGACCATGATGGCTACTCCATTTCTTCTGAGGGATTCCTGCCCGCAGTAGTAGATATAATGGTCATCTGAGTTAAATTCACCCATTCCAGTCCATTTTAGTTTGCTGATTCCTAGAATGTTGACATTCACCCTTGCCATCTCTTGTTTGACCACTTCCAATTTGCCTTGATTCATGGACCTGACATTCCAGGTTCCTTTGCAATATTGCTCTTTACAGCATCAGACCTTGCTTCTATCACCAGTCATATCCACAATTGGGTATTGTTTTTGCTTTGGTTCCATCCCTTCAATCTTTCTGGAGTTATTTCTCCAGTGATCTCCAGTAGTGTACTGGGCACCTAATGACCTGGGGAGTTCCTCTTTCAGTATCCTATCATTTTGCCTTTTCATACTGTTCATGGGGTTCTCAAGGCAGGAATACTGAAGTGGTTCACCATTCCCTTCTCCAGTGGACCACCTTCTGTTAGACCTCTCCACCATGACCCGCCCGTCTTGGGTGGCCCTACATGGCATGGCTTAGTTTCATTGAGTTAGACCAGGCTGTAGTCCTAGTGTGATTAGACTGACTAGTTTTCTGTGATTATGGTTTCAGTGTGTCTGCCCTCTGATGCCCTCTTGCAACACCTACCATCTTACTTGGGTTTCTCTTACCTTGGACGTGGGGTATCTCTTCACAGCTGCTCCAGCAAAGCACAGCTGCTGCTCCTTACCTTGGACTAGAAGTATCTCCTCACTGCCATCCCTCCTGACCTTGAAAGTGGAATAGCTCCTCTAGGCCCTCCTGCGCCCACGCAGCCACCACTCCTTGGACGTGGGCTTGCTCCTCCCAGCCGCTGCCCCTAGCCTTGGGCATGGGGTAACTCCTCAGCCACTCCCCCTGGCCTTGGGCATAGGGTAGCTTCTCTCAGCTGCTGCCCCTGACCTCAGATGTGGGGTAGCTCCTCTCGGCCTTCTGCACCATTGCAGCCTGGCACTCTTGGCCACTGCCCCTGACCTCAGACATGGGGTAGCTCCTCTTGGCTGCTGCCCTTTGGGCATGGGGTCCTCCCGGCTTCTGCCCCTGACCTCAGACATGGGGTAGCTCCTCTTGGCCACTGTATGTGCACCAGTCACAGCTGGCATACTTTTCAGCAAATGCCAATACAAATGTTAGAATGAAAATACTCATATTCAAATCCTAACAATGTCACTTTGAAAGTTTTGCATTATTGGGACAACCACTTGACTTCCCTAAATTTTTATTTCTTCATTCACAGAATGGGTAGAATTGATAATACTCCCTTTGCAATATGTTATAACAATGGGAGACAACATAGACCTTAGCCTAGAACACCCAGTAAATGAAGAACAATTAAGCAGTAAGTAACAGCTACTCTGATGGTGTTTGGAGCACAATCCAATGCCTTTGTAGTCCCAGCCCTTGGAAATTTAGTCCTCTTCTTTACCAAATGGTTTACAAATCTCATAGTTAGATGGGATATTCAAGACCATGCACTCCATCCCTTTAATTTCCTGCTTCCACTTAGGGGAAGTACAACTAAAGCAACAGTAGGGCTTTAGGTTCTGAGACCCAGAATTAGCAACTAAGACCCAGAGATGAAAGAAAAGGTCCAGAAAATCCCCACATTCTGAGTCAAAGCCAATGTTGTTGAAGAGATGGCAGCATCCCATTGGGCTTGTGGAGAAGCGCCATGTTGGGAGAACCAAGAAGAGAGGAACTGGAAAAGAAGAGGTCATGATTTGGGAGGCTATAGCCTGGAAAATCCCATGGACAGAGGAGCCTGGTAGGCTGTAGTCCATGGGGTCACTAAGAGTCGGGCATGACTGAGAAACTTCATTTTCACTTATCACTTTCATGCATTGGAGAAGGAAATGGCAACCCACTGCAGTGTTCTTGCCTGGATAATCCCAGGGATGGGGGAGCCTGGTGGGCTGCAGTCTATGGGGTCGCACAGAGTCGGACACGACTAAAGCACCACGCAGCAGCAGCAGCAGCAGTAGCTTTATTGAAATGAGGCTATTATCTTCCTATACCTCCTGAAAACCAAAGAAAGATGATCATAAAGGTCAAGGATTCTCAAACTCTCTTCCTCAACTACACTGGGGCTATAGATAAATACTTTATTTAAGAGGGGATTGGGGGTTAGAGTGGCCAAGTACCTGATGACACCTCAGAGAGAGGATAGATCTGAGGGAGGCCTTGTCTGGGAGAGGTAACCCATTTCTACTCTTTGGAGCAACAAGGATTCTTTAGTGTCTGTGGGTGAAGACACTGCTGAAGAGGTCTATGTGCCCGAGTCATCTCCCATCAGCTTACAGCACTGAACAATCACCTAACAGTTGATGGGACTCCAAGTGATGTGGACCCCAAGTCAAGTGGCAAAGGCTGAAGCCATAGGGACTGGAGTCCAAGCCAGACCCTTTATACTAGGAACTGGGCAAAGAGGAGGTCCCTATCAGCACCCTTCAAAGAATCGGCCAAGATACCTCAGAAAGAATAGCATTTGGCTGTTAACACAAAATGCAAATGCACAGGTGCCAGTCACAAGCTGCTACTTCATTACAGCCCATTCTATATGGAGATCTCTGCCTTCCCTACTTGTTTCCCACCCCAGTCCTGTAAGGGAAGCAGTGAGAAGGCAGGGGTGAGGGGAGGTGCCTCAGAGACTGTCCACTGTGTGCTCTCTGTCCACCCCAGAAAGCCAGGCTACAAACCACTGCTCCAGTTTCTACCATCACCACCACCAACCACTATGATTCCCCTTACCACCACCCTGCCCACCATCAGCACTACCAGCAGCACGCAGCTAGAGGTAAAGGTCTCACTTGTTTGGGCAAGGATATGACCACAGGTTTGGGTCAAGGATGTGTTTCATATGAATATATTTTTACTTTTGAATGTATATGAGTTTATTATTTTTAAATGGAGCTTCCCTGGTGACTCAGATAATAATCCACCTGCCAATGCAGGAGACTTGGGTTCAATACCTGGGTCAAAAGATCCCCTGGAGAAGGAAATAGCAACACACTGCAATATTTTTATCTGGGAAATCTCATGGACAGAGGAGCCTGGTGGGTTCCAGTCCATGGGGTCACAAAGAGTCAGACACAACTTAGTGACTAAACAACAGCAGCAATACTTAAAACATGACTGTGTGTGTATGTCTGTGTGTGTATTAGTCACTCAGTTATGTCTGACTCTTTGTGACCCCATGGGCTATAGCCCACCAGGCTCCTCTGTCCATGGAATTCTCCATCCAGGCAAGAATAGTGGAGTGGGTTGCCATTCCCTTCTCCAGGGGATCTTCCCAAACGAGGGATCGAACCCAGGTCTCCTGCATTGCAGGCATGTTTTACCATCTGAGCCACTAGAGAAGCTCCGTTTAAAAACATGATCAATGGACTAGTTTAATAACTATGTGCCTTTAAAGTTGTGGAATTGCACTGAAATGCCTCAAAGGAGCCCATGACCCAGAGGCAGAGCATAACTTGAGAAGGTAAAATCTTTTCACGGTTATACCCACAATGAATTGAGACTTTTGATAAAATGAATAACAAATTGACACTTTTTGATCACCAAGTACATCCCAAGCACTAAGTTTATTAAACATGATCTTTTTTCATACCCAAGAGAACTTCGTTGCTAAAACAGCTCCCAAACTAAGGTAAGATAACGTTCTTCTCAACTGTAAAGAAAAAAGTATTGTTTTGCCAATACACTATGTTTAAACACATTTTAACAAGTACATTTACCAATCTAGAAATCCTTAGTGTGTCATGAATTAAGAGCATGCGGCAGAAACAAGAGGTGCAAGGGATCTCAGAGCTTTGCCAGGCAACTGCCCATGAAGGCATTAATTTATCAGTTAATGGATGTCCACATAGCAAAAAACATGGAATGTTAAAATCGTTTCTTGCCATTAATGTATCTCATTTGCGGGTGATCGCTATTCTTTTGCAGAAAGTAAGGCCATCAGTCCTGAGACAGATGTCAGCACAAAAAACAAACCCATAATAGACCAGTGAATAAACCAGATCTTATGGAGCCAGTAATTCCCAGAAAACAAGCCAAGACTAAGTAAAGCATTTAAAAATGTACCCTCTCGTGTATACCTGTGGCAGATTCATGTTGATGTATGGCAAAACCAATACAATATTGTAAAGTAATTAACCTCCAATTAAAATAAATAAATTTATATTTTTTAAAAATGTACCCTCTCAGATTTCCTTAGTGGTCCAGGGATTAAGAATCTGCCTGCCAATGCAGACAGGGGACATGGGTTCAATCCCTGGTCAGCGAAGATTCCGCATGCCTCGGGGCAGCTAAGCTGGTGCGCCACAACTACTGAAATCCTCACTCCTAGAGCTCGTGTTGTACAACAAAGAGAAGCCATCACAATGAGAAGCTCACATACTGCAACTAGAGAGCAACCCCTGCTCGCCACAACTAGAGAAAGCCTGTGCGCAGCAAGGAAGACCCAGAACACCCGTAAACAAATAAATAAATAAAGCTTAAAAGATAAAATGAAGTGTACATTCTCATCTCATTAATAACTTCCCTATATTGTTTATATGTTGAAATAACTTGGAATATATTGGGTTAATGAAATAAAATGAAAAAAGTTTAAAAACAAAATGTACATTCTCACATCAAACAGTGGTTTGCAAATCATTTTGTTTGACATGACTGATGCCGCTGCTTCTCTCTGGATTTCAGTGGCGGTAATGGAGGTAGTGTTTTGGGTTTCTTTGTCTTTTTGTTTTTGACTCCCCAAAGGTTCACCATGAAATGACTCACCAAAACAGAAACTGAAATTCCATTAAAGATAAATTGCTCATAATTGTTCATCCAACCCAGTAGGAAAAAAAGGCCAAAACTGCATGCTTAGCCATTGTTATGAACTGAACTGTTTCCCTGCAAAATTCCTGTGTTACTCCTAGCACAGCAGAATGTGACTGTATTCAGAGATAGGGTCTTTAAAGAGGTGAGTAAGTTAAATTAGGTCATTAGGGTGAGTCTTCATCCAATATGATTAGTTTCTTATAAGAAACTTGGACACAAACAGAGTAAATCATATGAAGATACAGGAAGGAGACAGCCCTACCAGAGAAGGAGAAAGACCTCAGAAGAGGTCTGAGGTCTGATACCAGCTGATACTCTGATCTCAGACTTCTGGCCTCCAGAACTGTGAGAAAATTAATCTCTGTTGTTTAAGCCACCCAGTCGTTGTTACTTTGTTATGGGAGCCCTAGAAGACTAATAGGGCCATCATTATTTTTCAACTATATATTTTACTTAAAATCATAGCACTGAGCCAAAAGCATCAATTAAGTGCCTGAGTACCAATTATCCAGCTCAACTCTATCATTCTATGTATAGTAATAATAACCAGCAGTATTGGGTGCCTACAGTGTGGCAGACACTGGGAGGGAGATATATATATATATATATATATATATATATATATATAAAATCAGCATGTTGAGTTTTACATCAACCCTGCTCTGTGTATATATTACTATCATCCCCATTTTTACAGATCCCTAGAGCCAGTGACCACCAGAAAACCAAGGTTCAAAGCCAGATCTGCTAGGACCCCAAAGTCCTGAACTCTTGGACACATAACACAGTAGTGAGTTCACCAGCTTGCCTGTGTGTGCACGCATGCTCAGTCATTTCAGTCACGTTCAGCTCTTTGCCACCCTTTGGACTATAGCCTGCCAGGCTCCTCTGTCAATGGGTTTCTCCAGGCAAGAATACTGGACTGGGCTGCTGTGCCCTTCTCTGGGAGGATCTTCCAGAAATCCAGGGATCAAACACCTGTCTCCGGCATTGCATGTGGATTCTTTACCTCTGAGCCATCAGGGAAGCCCACCAGTTTGCTTACTGGTACCAATTTGCCTGCTCTCTGAGTCACAGCAGAAGCAGAGCTGCAACAGAGGTCACCTGATACCCATAGCGTATCCTGCCTTGATGAATGCAAAAACATTTTGAAATACAAAGTTTTATAGAGTTCATGCACCAGTGTGGGTGACTTGACAAAGGGCTGAGACCTTCTGGACTTTGATTCTTTTTTTAAAGTTTTTTTTTTTTTTTAATGTGGGCCATATTTGAAGTCTTTATTGAATTTGTTACAATATCACTTCTGTTTATTTTTTGGTTTTCTGACCGCCAGGCATATGAGATCCTAGTTCCCCAGCTAGGGACCAAACCCACACCACCCGCACTAGAAGGTAAAGTCTTAACCACTGGACCATGAGGGAAGTTCCTGGATCTCTTGCTCTTATCTCATGCTCTGCAGATGCTTTATACAGCATCAGAAAATTGGAGTACCACAGAGGAAGGGTGAGGCTTCTAGACTAGCAACATCTGTGAAGGTAACTAGATATTGATCGTGGGTAAGAGAAGCAGCCCACTCCAGTACTCTTGCCTGGAGAACCCCATGGACGGAGGAGCCTGGTGGGCTGCAGTCCATGGGGTCGCGAAGAGTCAGACACGACTGAGCGACTTGACTTTCACTTTTCACTTTCATGCATTGGAGAAGGAAATGGCAACCCACTCCAATGTTCTTGCCTGGAGAATCCCAGGGACAGGGGAGCTTGGTGGGCTGCCGTCTATGGGGTCGCACAGAGTTGGACACGACTGAAGTGACTTAGCAAGCAAGCAAGCAAGAGAAGCAGCAGAGTCATGTTAATGAGGCTTAGGGGAGGGTTATTGTTGTTAGGTCGCTCAGTTCAGTTCAGTTCAGTCGCTCAGTCGTGTCTGACTCTTTGCGACCCCATGAATTGCAGCACGCCAGGACTCCCTGTCCATCACCAAACTCACGTCCATTGAGTTGGTGATGCCATCCAGTCATCTCATCATCTGTCATCCCCTTCTTTTCCTGCCCGCAATCCCTCCCAGCATCAGAGTCTTTTCCAATAAGTCAACTCTTCGCATGAGGTAGCCAAAGTACTGGAGTTTCAGCTTTAGCATCATTCCTTCCAAAGAAATCCCAGGGCTGATCTCCTTCAGAATGGACTGGTTGGATCTCCTTGCAGTCCAAGGGACTCTCAAGAGTCTTCTCCAACACCACAGTTCAAATGATCATGGAAAAAGCAAGAGAGTTCCAGAAAAACATCTATTTCTGCTTTATTGACTATGCCAACGCCTTTGACTGTGTGGATCACAATAAACTGTGGAAAATTCTGAAAGAGATGGGAATACCAGACCACCTAACATAGTCTTAAATGTTAGAAAAGAGAAAGCCTCAAAAAACACTGAATTATCTAAATTTAAAAGCTAAAAAAAAAAAAAAAAAAGATGACCCTGTTAGTATAGTGGATTTGAATACCACAGTTCAAAAGCATCAATTCTTCAGCGCTCAGCCTTCTTTACAGTCCAAATCTCACATCCATACATGACCACAGGAAAAACCATAGCCTTGACTAGATGGACCTTAGTCGGCAAAGTAATGTCTCTGCTTTTGAATATGCTATCTAGGTTGGTCATAACTTTTCTTCCAAGGAGTAAGCATCTTTTAATTTCATGGCTGCAGTCACCATCTGCAGTGATTTTGGAGCCCAAAAAAATAAAGTCTGACACTGTTTCTACTGTTTCCCCATCTATTTCCCATGAAGTGATGGGGCCAGATGCCATGATCTTCGTTTTCTGAATGTTGAGCTTTAAGCCAACTTTCACTCTCCTCTTTCACTTTCAACAAAATGTAGGAGGAATAAAATAGAGGAGAACTACCTGACAAAAATTTAAAGATAGAGATAATCAGTGAGGTAAAAAATATCTGAAAGTTAAAACTGAAAGTGAAGTCGCTCAGTCGTGTCCGACTCTTTGCGACCCCATGGACTGTAGCCCACCAGGTTCCTCTGTCCATGGAATTCTCCAGGCAAGAATACTAGAGTGGGTTGCCATTTCCTTCTCCAGGGGATCTTCCCAACCCAGGGATTGAACCCAGGTCTCCCGCATTGCAGGCAGACGCTTTTAATCTCTGAGCCACCAGGGAAGCCCAGTTGAAAGATGTTTCTCTCTTTTTTAGAAGGAAAAATAGGTCATGATTACATATACTGCTGCTGCTGCTACTAAGTCGTTTCAGTTGTGTCCAACTTTGTGCAACCCCATAGACAGCACTGGAATGGGTTGCCATTTCCTTCTCCAAGGCATGAAAGTGAAAAGTGAAAGTGAAGTCGCTCAGTCGTGTCCAACTCAGCGACCCCACGGACTGCAGCCTACCAGGCTCCTCCGTCCATGGGATTTTCCAGCAAGAGTACTAGAGCGGGGTGCCATTGCCTTCTCGGATGATTACATATACTACCAACTTTAGATAAGAGAAAATAATAACTTTTTGAAAACTTACATGAGAAGTATAAATCTTTAGAAAAATACCATTACTCCACAATTATAGGAGAAATAAAAAATAGATTCTTATAACAGAAATTGAATTATTAAATTCTTTTCATAAATAAAAAATCCCAGGCCAAGATGAACAAAGTTCTACCAGACATCCAAAAACAAATATTTTTTATTTTACCCAAAATCTTCTAAGGAAGAAAGATTTTATGAGATTAGAACAACTTTGATTCTAAGATCTGACAAGGAATACACGAAAGGAAAATTGAAGGCCAATCTCACTGACAAACACAGATGCAAAAAACCTAAAGAAAATATTGGCACATAGCAACTAGCTATGAATGGAACGGAAAAAGATAGGTCTGTCTCAGGAATACAAGATTGGTTCAACATTAAAAATATAATTCACTACATAAAAAAGAAAACATCATCTAATCACCTACAGATATAGAAAAACATTTATTGAAATTCAAAAGCTTTCTACAATCAAAACTCTTAACAAATGGTAATGAAAGGGTATCTACCAGAAACCTTTAAACATCAGAATTATTAATAACAAAATATTACAGCACTTCCTAGGTGGTGCAGTGGTAAAGAACCTGCCTGCCAATGCAGCAGACGTGAGTTCAATCCCTGGGTCGGGAAGATCCCCTGGAGGATGGCGTGGCAACCTACTCCAGTATTCTTGCCTGGAGAATCCCCATGGACAAAGGAGCCTCGTGGGCTGACAGTTCATAAGGTCGAAAAGAGTCAGACGTGACTGAAGTGACTTACATTCAGTGTACATGCTTTGAAGAATATACAAAGCATTTCAATTGAGACCAGAAATTGATAAAAATACTTGCCATCACTACTTTGATTCATACTGTATTGGCAATCTAAAGATAATAGAAAAAAGAAATAAGAATTTAACGTGAAGAAACTGCCATTATTACAGACATACCCACCCACAGAAAAAGTAAAGGAAATCTAAAAATTACTAATAGTAATGCAAATTTTCCAATGTTGCTAGATATAAGGTCAAAGTATACAAGTTAATTTTATTTCTGTGTATGAGCAACAAACTGAAAACACAGAGAATGTTTAACACAGGAACAAAATTGAAATCTCTAGAAATTAATCTAATAGAAGATGTGTGTGGCCTTTATAGAGAAAATTATAAAACACATTGAAAGAATTAAAAAATCTAAGTAAACAGAAAGATAAACTATGTTTACAAATAGAAAAAAAAAATTCAAAATCAGTATGTAGAATAAATAAAATTTAAACCAAAAGCCAATAGCTTTTTGTTGTTTTCTGGTGGAAACTAACAAGCTGACCTAAACTTCAGTGAGATGTCCAAAGGGCAAATTCTGAAGAACATAAAGAAGGTATAGGGACTTACTCTAACAAATATTCAGTTTTTACATTAAAATATTTTTTTAAGATAGTGTGGTACTTTCAAGAGAGAGGGGACATATGTATACCTATGGCTGATTCACACTGATATATGGCAGAAACCAACACAATACTATACAGCAATTATCCTCCAATTAAAAATAAATAAATTTTTAAAAAAGATAGTGTGGTACTGGTGAAAGGAAACAGAGTCAATGGAATGGAACAGAGATCAAAATCAGATTCATAAATGTACTATTATGTTGGCCAAAACGTTCATTTGGGTTTTCTGTGGCATCTTACTAAAAATCCAAACAAAGATTTTGGCCAACCCAATATAACCTGATATATTAAGAAATAAACATTCAGGACAATAAGCAAAGAAAGCTCACTTCTTCAGTAAATGTCTAGGACACTTGGTTTTCCATAAGGAGTAGAAATTAAATACTTCAATCTCAAAAATCAATTTTTGGACTATGGCACTAAATGTAAAGAAGAATCTTTAGAGGACAGTTTGAGAATACCCATATGACTTCAGAATGCAGTAACGTTTCTTAAAATATCAAAAATCATAGGCTCACAAATAAAAACTATAATGAGGTATCATCTCATACCTGTCAGAATGGTCATCATTAAAAAGACCAGAAATAACAAATGATGGTGAGAATGTAAAGCAAATGGAACCCTTCTACACTGTTGGTAGGGATGTAAATTGGTACCGCCACTGTGGAAAACAGTACAGAGGTTCCTCAGAAAACTAAATATGATCAGAAAACTACCGTATGATCTAGCAATTCCATTCCTGGGTATATATCCAAAGAAAATGAAAATATCAATTCAAAAAGATACAAGCACCTCAGTGTTCACAGCAGCATTGTTTACAGCCTAACTCTTCATTAACAGATGAATGGATAAAGATATGACATACTGGGAGTGTAAGACTTAGTGCTTTCACTGCCATAGGCCCAGCTTTGAACCCAGATTGGGGAACTAAGATCCCACCAGTTGCACAGTGTGGCCAAATAAATAAATAAATAAAAGAAACAAGGATGTATTGTACAGCACAAGGAGGATAGCCAATATTTTATAATAACTCTAAATGAAGTATAACCTATAAAAATACTGAATCACTATGTTGTATACCTGAAATATATGTACATCAACAATACCTCATAAAAATATATATATCTCTAAAACTGAACAAAGGACTGAGCAGGCACTTAACAGAAGAAGAAATCAAAATAGTCTTTTATAAATATAAAAAGATCCCAAATATTTTTTAGTAATCAATGAAATTCAGATGACAAGTATAAGTAAACATTTCACATATGTCAAATTTGCAAAAAATTTTAAATTTGTTAATTCTCAGTCTGGAGCAATGAATACTCTCACACACAGCTATTAGAAATGTAAGTTAGTACAAGTAATCTGGAAAGTAAAATAGCATTATGCAATAAATTCCTGGTTATATTCTCTACATGAACTCCAGCATATGTGCACCATAAGTCACACATAATAAGGTTCATAGCAGTAACATTTATAATAACAGAAGACTGAAACAATTCAAATGCCCTTCAGTGGATAAATTAAGATTTTCACATGGAATATATTATATTTCACCAGGAAAAAAATTCAATGAAAAATAGTGACTAAAATCAATATAGATGAATCTGAGGAATATAATTTTGAGTTGAAAAAGTCAGAATTACCAGCACAATGTATTTCCATTTTCATCAGAGAATTGAAAATATGCAAATATAAATATTTTGCTTAGGGATATATGTCACAAAACTACAAAGAAAAGTCAAGAAATGATAAGCAAAGTTGTAGGCTAATGGTTACCCTAGTGAGAAGGCAAGGGCACCCCACTCCAGTACTCCTGCCTGGAAAATCCCATGGACGGAGGAGCCTGGTAAGCTGCAGACCATGGGGTGGCTAGGAGTCGGACACACTGAGCAACTTCACTTTTACTTTTCACTTTCACTTTTCACTTTCATGCATTGGAGAAGGAAATGGCAACCCACTCCAGTGTTCTTGCCTGGAGAATCCCAGGGACGGGGGAGCCTGGTGGGCTGCCATCTACGGGGTCGCAGAGTCAGACACGACTGAAGCGACTTAGCAGCAGCAGCAGCAGCAGCAGCAGTGAGGGGTAGGGATGGGCCAAAAGTAGGGAGCAATACATCACTAAGAAGGGACCCTCAAAGGCCTAAAATGGCACTGATAATCTTCTATTTCTTAAGAAGTAGGTACATTTTTTGTTGTATTATTACTTAAACTACATATTTAGGCTAATATATATTTATGTGTGTATAATTTATTTAATAATAATAATTAATAAAATTTAACCATGTCTTCTTTGACACATCAAAATTTTTTCTTAGAAATCTGAACAAGAACATAAAAGTTTGAAGAGAGGTAATTGAGATGGGGGTGGAATGATATGGGGAGTAGTGTTGACAGAGATATTTACAGAGACCCTAATTTTCTTTTGAATTTTAGTCTTCCATTTTACCTGAATGCATCCTATGTCTGTATGAAAATCATTCCTATACCACAAAGCTAAACTCTTAACCTCTTCTCTCTTAGGTGTTTTCTAGCTTCTAACCTGTGTTTTTGTTAAAGCTATCTTCTCAATTAACCAGATTCCTCTCTCACCTCTCTCTGAGCTTCCTTTATGTCAGCTTTCTTTTTATATATGCTGTTTACAGCTATACTGTATTTCTTCTACAAGCCTATCAGTTATTTGATTTTTTACATTTTTGTATAACACCTTAGCATCTTGCAAGTACCCTGTTTAAAGTACAAATTCAATAATTTTGATTAAAAGAATGAATGAACTGACCATTTAGAGAAAAATGAGGCATTCAGAGATAAATTACTAGTATTATAATACTAGTAGCTAACAGCTTTTGAGCTCATAAGATGAGATAGGAACTGCTGAAAGCACTTTAAAAATATTATCCTAGTTTACAGATGAGAAAACAAAGGCACAGAGAGATTAAGTCAGTTGCTCAAATTTTCACTTCATGTAGGTATCAGGGTTTGAACTTTACTTTGGTGTTACAGCTGTGCATAGAGCTCAAAAGGTCATCAGATTAGGAAAAGATTCTCTTTTTTTTTTTCCTTTGGACGTTGAAAGCTTTATTTTGAAATTTTACGCAGACAGAAGATGGAGGGCCAGACACAGGGCTGAGGGAGGCTTGTGCACCTGAGCTTGGTAAAGACTGGAAGAGGGGACTTCCCTTGTGGTCCAGTAGTTAAGAATCTGCATTCCAATTCAGTGGATGCAAAGATCCCACAGGCTGGGGAGCAACTAAGCACCACAGCTACTGGGCCCCCAAGCTCTAGGGCCCATGCTCTGAAACAAGAGAAACGTGCACACCGCAATGAGAAGCCTTTGCACTGCAACAAGAGAAGCTCTTGAGCCGAAACTAGAGAAAGCATGTGTGCTGCAAAAAAGACCCAGCTCAGCCAAAATTAATACAGAACAGAAAGGCTGGAAGATGCTTATGAAACTAGAAAAGGAAGGAGACTCAGAGAAGAGGGGGTAAAGTGGGCAAGGAGAGACAGTTCAGAATATCAGCTTTCAGAGAACAACCTCAAAGGATTCAAGTTTCTACTAAGACCTAGAACATTTGAGAGGACATGCCAACAACAGAGTGAAGACGTGCTACCTTTGAGTCAAGCTGGCATGTACCCTGCAAAGGTTTTTGTGTGCCTAGTTCCTCTTCACTCACCTGAGCACAAGTCTTTTGTTATCTCTCTCTTCGCCATCCAGGGCTCCTTCCCTTGTTCCAACAATAATATCACACTTGGTTTAGAAAAGCAAAGTCCTGCATATACGAAAAGAAACCAAATTTGGTCATGCTGTAGATATCTGAGACCTCACATCCAATTATTTGATCATTGGGGAAGAGGGGGCTTACAGTAAGCCAGAGAAAAATGTGATGAGGACATGCATACAATGGACAGGGAAACTGAAACTTCCAACACAGATTAATAACAGACCCATTCACTGCCAACTCACAAATACTAACCTGTTACTTTGGCACAGGCAGCAGACATTCAGCCAAACACTACAGATGCTAACCCCCCAAATCACAATGATACTCTTATAAGTAGAAGCTTAGTTTTACAAGAAGACATTCTTACCCAGCGATACCAAGATCCTGTAGTTCTCCAGCATCACATTACTGTACAGATGCCTTTGAGAAGAATTTAGGTAATCCCACTCCTCTTGGGAGAAGTCTACAGCCACATCTCTGAAGGTCACCAACTTCTGAAATGAAATGAAATAACCTTATCTCTTCCCATACTCACCTCATTCATTCTGCCCCAGGCACACGGAGCTCCCAGATACACCTTCAGATGTGGAGAACATTCCCCCTAGGGCTTTTGTACTTCTCAGATCATTCTATATAAAGACAGCAATGTTCTTATCCCAGTTCCCTATTCCCCTAACCCTGCTTATTTTTCTCCATGGTATGTAATTATTCTGTTATTTATTGTCTGCTCCCCACCTCCACTAAAATATAAAGTCCATGAAGGCAGAGTATGTTTTTGTTTTGGTCACTGCTATATCCCAGTTACAGAATGGTATCTGACACACATGAGGCTTACTTAAATATTTGATGAATAAACTGAATTAATGAATGAATGTTTTGCAAAGTCAAGAAGCTATAAGAGGATGTAAAATGAGACCATAAAGTGCTCACTGTATCTCCCAAAATTGTATTATACCAAGCAAAACAAATCATCAATTCCATTAAAATGCAAATACTTTAACCCAGAATACTTAAAATTTTATGTGAAGAAATGAGTCTTCCGTTCATATTAGTATTTTGGCCTATAGTGGCTAAGCAAAATTCTTAAAAACTTGGAGTTATGCTATGATTCAGCTAGATTCCAGGTTTCCATAATGTGATCATCTAATGAAAACTAATATACATAATGTGTTTGTGTGCGGGGATACATACACACATGTAAATTATTTTCTGTTTTGTTTTTTTTTTACAAAATTAGAAGAGGTGAATCTGTCAAAACAAGAAGATTATTTTATTGGGCATTTTATTCAATTTTGTCATAGTTTAAAAAACTCTCTGCAAAATAAAGTTTGAGCAAACTCTGGGAGATAGTGAGGGATAGAGAAGCCTGGTGTGCCACAGCCCATGGGGTCACAAAGAGTGGGACACAGCTTAGTGACTGAGCAAGAAAATTAAGTATTCTTAAAGTGTTTTTCAACACTCAGTAACTTTTTTTCTTATTATATGAAGTAGTTTGTGAATTTCTCCCTCTTTGACCTAGCAATCAGTTCAGTTCAGTTCAGTAGCTCAGTCATGTTCGACTGTTTGTGATAGCATCCCTAATATATTGTAGAAATGTTCCTGTTTGGTTTGGTCATATACATGCTTCCAAAAATGTTTTCCTTAGCTTACACAGATATGTATAATAAACATAAATTTTTTATATATGATATACACATTTTTCACTGAGTCCTTCATTTATACAATGAAAATAATTAGAGTGTCAATACAAGGAGCTTAAATTCTAACCTTCAAGTAATCTGACCTCTAACAAAGAACCTCTGAAAATATTTGACCTCTAACCAAATACTTGGTTTCAAAATCCATTCATAATTATAATCAAACCCATCTGAAGAAACAGTTCCCTTGACCTTTTTGCCTTACAACACATCATTCTCAGCAGAGAAGACAACTTCCCCTGAGGCCTTGTCATGTACTGACTGACTTATTTCTCACATCCCTTGTACTATAGCACAGGGAGCTGAGGTAAGTGTCCTCTTAGCTCCTTATACTTGCTTTCGACCACTGTCCCACCCTCTTCCCTAAAATATACCTAGTTTTCCATCTCATGAAATCAGGCTGTAGCTCTGTATGATCCCTTCTTCTTTTAATTATCTACCAGTTTCTGATAGATACCAATTCTCTGTCATTCCTTGAACACTTTAGTATCTTGTCTCACTGTCACTTTCTCTAATGCTACTCCCATTATACATAATCTTTGGTCACTTCAATATTCATATAAATAACCCTTCCAACAACCTGGCATCTCAGTTCTCTCACCCCACCTTCTCCAATAAACTTGTCCTTCACATCATTTCTACAGTCACTTTCATGATCATGCCCTAGACCTTGTCATTATCAGTTAGTACCAAAACCCCCATAATCTCAATTTTCCTACTCTTACTTTTACCTCCTATATTGCAATTTTCCCCCCTGGTACCCTAATTAGGATGGGCTTCCCAGTGGCACTAGTGGTAAAGAACCCACCTGGCAATGCAGGAGACATAAGAGACATGGGTTCAAGCCCTGTGTTGGGAAGATTCCCGGGAGGAAGGCATGGTAACCCACTCCAGTATTCTTGCTGGGAGAATCCCATGGACAGAGGAGCCTGGTGGGCTATAGTCTATGGGGTCGCAAAGAGTAGGACAGGACTGAAGTGATTTAGTATGCATATCCTAATTAGGATCATCCTTTGACCCCACTAGAACCTACAAATCATTAATCTTACATTTTCACTGCTCTTCATTCCCACATACCCTCACATCCTAGAAAAACCATTTGTTATAATCACACCCAGGCATATACTCTCAACTTCTCTGCCCCCTTTTCACTTAACTATACTCATCTGGGCCACAGCTATCACTGAGCATACTTGGTTTCTGTACCCTGCATACTTTAATTTTTTTTGAGAAATAATTCTAATTGGTCTCATTCTAAATTCATGATCACTAACTTCAAGTGAACAACAATAATGCATTTCTATCTACCTAAATGATACAATTCTCTAGTCCATTCATTTCCCCATCCTCCCAAATGACCATTGGATACTTTCTTCCCTCTCCTCACATCTTCAATTCCTCCATCCTTACTCTCAGCTAAAAATATTGCTTTGTTTTACTGAAAAAAAAAAAGCCATTTTAAGAGTATCTCCACAAATTCCCACAACAACTACACATTTACTTGCATGTGGCCATACACTCTGTTTTTTAAATCTCTCTCTCTTTTTTTAATCTTTATTGAATTTGTTACTACTTCTGTTTTATGTGTTGGTTTTTTGGCTGCAAGGTATGTGGGATCTTAGCTCCCCAATCAGGGATGGAATCCATACCCACTGCACTGGAAGGCAAAGTCTTAACCACTGGACTGCCAAGGAAGTTCCTGGCCCATATAGTCTAACTTGATCCTATCACTCTAAATGAACAGCCCACTTACCTAGCAAAGGTCCACCCTTCCATTTGTATCCTAGACCTCAAATCTTCTCAGCTACTCAAGCACAGTCTTCCAGCAATTCCCTACTCTCTCCTCTTCATCTTAAATTTCCCTTTCTGCTGCATCTTTAAATCAGCCCACCTGTCCTTAAAAAACCTTTTTGACTACAGTTTTTCCTCCTATATATCTACCACCTATTTCTCTTCTTTCCTTACAGCTAAATTCTGTGAAAGAGTGGTCTCTACTTTTCATTATTTCTCTCCCTGTCCTGAAGAGGAATGACATAATGTGATGTGTAACAGGAACACTGTGGCTGCTCTGTTGAAAACAGACTAAAGACAGTAAGGGTGGAAGTAGAGGGACAAGTTAAGAGAGCATAGCAACAATCCAGGTGAGGAATGATAGTTTACATCAGAATGGAAACTGGTGGTAGTAAAAAGAGGTCAGGTTCTGGATATATTTTGAAGGTAGGACAAACAATTTCCTGATGGAAGACTTTTGCTTGAACATCTTAGATGGGAAGTATGTAAGAAGTTTCTAATTGGTTTTCCTGTTTCTATCCTTGTCCCATTCAGTTTCTTTTCAATAGCAGCCAGAGTGATCCTATTAAATGGGAATCAGATCATGCCATTCCTATGCTCCAGAACTTCCAATGGCTCTTTTCACTCAGTTTGAGAAATCTGAATTTGAGGTATCCATTCCACAATCAAATGAAGATGCTGAGTGGATAGCTGGATACATGAGTCTGGATTTCTGGAGAGAGTTCTGGGCTATATACAGTTTGGTAGTTGTTGGGTATGTAAAGCCATAAGACAGGGTGCAATCAACAAAGGAGTGTAGATAGAGCAGCAAAGAAGGACTAAGCCCTCTTAGTTAACAGGTACTTAGTAAAAAGTTTGTGGAATGAATGAACATTTGGTTGGAGACTAGAATGAAGAAGTTATTCTGTTCTAGGGGAACAGCATTTTGGGCAGAGGGAACAGTAAGTGCAAGGCCATGAGTCCAGAATGTACTCAGTTCACTGCAAAGAAGTTAGTGTGGCTGCAACTGAGTGAGTGAAATACAGAGTGAGAAAAATTAGATGAGGTCACAGGGATAGCAAGGGACCAGAATATGTAGGGCCTTGCAGGTCAAGGCAAAGACTTCAGCATTTGCCCAGAATGAGGTGGGAATCCACTGGAGAGTTTTAAAAAGTGACCTGATTGGCCACCCAGAAGTCTCAGCAGAAGGAAAATTAATGTCTGCCTGTTTTGAAAAAGGAAAATATCTCAGGAAAAAAACAACAACACGAACTCACCTGATACATGGCTTTAAGAAGTCCAACAGCCATTCTTTACTCCCCTTGACTCTTTTCCTGGGGAATGGCAATGTCCTTAGATGAGTGAGATGGGGAGGAGAACATGAGAAACTAGGCTTTCCTTGCAGCATCCACAATCATCAGTCGAGAATTTTTCTGCTTTTCATTCTGTTGCACCCTTCCCTCCACTAGAAAGCATAATGGAGACCTAGGAATCTGCTTGCAACAATTTAACCTGTGCCCAAATAACTTCCTAATTCATTATTTAAACAAGAAATGTTCTAGATTTTACAGTTAAAAACTCCAACTGATGCAACCTTTTGCATAAAGATATAGCTAATAAATAACAGCATCAAGATCAAATAAGGGTCATTCTGACTCCACTTTCCTTCTCCTCTCCAGTGGTAAGTGATTCTGTCTCCCCACCACTGCGCCATTTGGGAAATCTTAGTTCCCTGACCAGGGACTGAACCCTGGCCAAGGCAGTGAGAGCACCTAGTCCTAACCACAGGACCGACAGGGAATTCCTAGGTCAGCGGGTTCTAAAACCTGGTGGCACACTGGCATCACCTGGCCAGCTTTAATAGATATTGGTGGCAGAAGAGTCTCATTCGGTCTCCCTGCTCCTAAACACACACACACACACACACTCACAAATAAACTACAGCGCCAACCACCATCTTGCACAGATCACAGCAGCCAGGGGTACCGGCAGTTTCACCGTCACCCTCACCCATAGCCCCTAGTCGCAAATACTATGATGGTCTCACTCACACACTCCAGTCACAAAGAGGCCGAGGACAGAGGAACAAGAGAGGCAGAAACTATCCTGTCTCAACTCAGTCTCACTCTCTGTGGCACCAACCATCGCTCACTCGCACACACATAGTCACACAGATATGATGTGTACAGGCACCGCGGGTGACAGGCTCACACACCGTAAGGTAACAACCACCGTCTCTCAGAAAGCCAGGGGGCCAACGTCCGGGTAACCCACTTCCTTCCTACCTGCAGGACCGAACTGCCGGAAGACCAGGTCCCAGCCCGGAAGCCTCGCGTAACCTCCCCTCGGGCCCACCTCCTGGCTTGAACCTAATGGAACCCAGCCTCCGCGAGCCCGGAAAGAGGCGACTCGGCCTCCGGAGGACACAAAGGGGCAACGGGCCCAGTGCTCGCGGGGGCCACTGGGAAATGTAGTCCTGACCAGAAGAAGCCTCGGAGCTCTAGAGTTCAACTGCCCTGGGAGTTGTACCACCACCTTCTCTGCCCTAGCTTTTGCCAAGCGGACCTCTCCCTGGACTTGCAGAAGGAGCCTGCACGTCTCGATCGATTCCTCTCAGCTCTGAGGCTGAGTCCACCACAGAGACTGCGTCGAGCGTCACCCTAAACGGTCGAGATTGAAGGGCGCAGGCATAACGGGTCGGTCCACCTTCCTTAGCGAAGCGTCGGAGAATTACCGCTTGTTAGCCTCAGGGGCCGCGGCGGGGCGGGGGTCGGGAGGGAGCGAAGTGGGCGCGCTCTCGTGCACGCGCGTCTACTCAAAATGCGTGAAAAGTGAGTTCCTCTGTTTGAGCTGGGGGACCTGAAGAAAGTGTGTATGGGGCAGTTGGAAATGGAATGTGCAGGTACGTTGTGCTTCATCCAGTCCCTCCTTCCCCAGGGCGTTCTTTCTCAGGGAATGATTTGCCCTGAAGACAGGAAGGGAGAGGTCAGGGTAGAGAGTGTCATCTTTTGCATATGATTCCTGAGTTTGTGATTTAGTGATGGTGGACGTGAATGTGTCCCCTCTTCCTAAAACGGCTCCTCTGTTGGGTTTCTTCAAAGTTTCTTTACTCCCTACATTCAGATACAAACGTTAACTCAAGAGGACTTAACCCGATTACACTTCTCCCCACGACACTTCATGGTCCTTTGTTGTCGTTGTTGTTGTTGTTGTTGTGTCAGTCGCTCACTCGCGTCCCACTCTTTGAGACCCAATGGTCTGTAGACTGCCAAGTTCCTCTGTCCTTGGAATTCTCGAGGCAAGAATACTGGAGTGGGTTGCCATTCCCTTCTCCAGGGGATCTTCCCAACCCAGGGATTGAACCTGGGTCTCCTGCATTGCAGGCAGATTCTTTACAGAATTGCAGTCAGAGCCACCAGGGCTCCTTAACCTGCCTCTATACCTGCTTAAAACAACAGTGTTTGTATTTTAAGGTTTTTAACTTTTTTGGCCCTGTTAGGTCTTTGCTGTGGCAAGGGCTCAGCAGCTGCAGTGCAGGGGCTCCATGCCCCACGGATGTGGGATCCCAGTTCCCCTCAGTTCAGTTCAGTTCAGTTCAGTTGCTCAGTCGTGTCCTACTCTTTTCAACCCCACGGACTGCAGCAAGGCAGACCTCCCTGTCCATCACCAACTCTCGGACCCTACTCAAACTCATGTCTATTGTATCGGTGATGCCATCCAACTCTCTCATCTTCGGTCGTCCCCTTCTCCTCCCACCTTCAATCTTTCCCAGCATCAGGGTCTTTTCCAATGAGTCGGTTCTTCCTATCAGGTGGCCAAAGTATTGGAGTTTCACCTTCAGCATCAGTCCTTCCAGTGAATATTCAGGACTGATCTCCTTTAGGATGGACTGGTTGGATCTCCTTGCAATCCAAGGGACTCTCAAGTCTTCTCCAACACCACAGTTCAAAAGCATCAATTCTTGAGCGCTCATCTTTCTTTATAGTCCAACTCTCACATCCATACATGACTACTGGAAAAACCATAGCTTTGACTAGACGGACCTTTGTTGGCAAAGTAATGTCTCTTCTTTTTAATATGCTGTCAGGTTGGTCAAAGCGTTTCTTCCAAGGAGCAAGCGTCTTTTAATTTCATGGCTACAGTCACCATCTGCAGTGATTTTGGAGCTCCCCAAAATAAAGTCTGTCATTGTTTCCCCATCTAATTGCCATGAAGTGATGGGACCGGGTGCCATGATCTTAGTTTTTCTGAATGTTGAGCTTTAAGCCAACTTTTTCACTCTCCTCTTTCACTTTCATCAAGAGGCTCTTTAGTTCTTTGCTTTCTGCCATAAGGGTGGTGTCATCTGTGTATCTGAGGTTATTGATATTTCTCCCGGCAATCTTGATTCCAGCTGGTGCTTCATCCAGCCTGGCATTTCGCATGATGTACTCTGCATATAAGTTAAATAAGCAGGGTGACAATATACAGCCTTGACATACTCCTTTTCCTATTTGGAACCAGTCTGTTGTTCCATGTCCAGTTCTAACTGTTGACCTTCATACAGATTTCTTAGGAGGTAGGTCAGGGGTCTGGTATTCCCATCTCTTTAAGAATTTTCCACATTTTGTTGTGATCCACAAAGTCAAAGGCTTTGGCTTAGTCAATAAAGCAAAAGTAGATATTTTTCTGGAACTCTCTTAATTTTTCGATGACCCAACCTGTGGCCCCTTCATTGGAAGGGAGATTCTTTACCACTGGCCCACGAGGGAAGTCCCTATATTTTAAGTTTTTGTTTAAGTTTCTGTCAACTGACTGTGACTTTGTGGGTGCGCTACCCTTTGATTCTGTCACCGTGTGTTTTATAGTGAGAGTCAGTTCAGTCGCTCAGTTGTGTCCAACTCTTTGCAACTCCATGAACCACAGTGCACCAGGCCTCCCTGTCCATCACCAACTGCCGGAGTCTACCCAAACCCAGGTCCATTGAGTTGGTGATGCCATCCAACCATCTCATCCTCTGTCGTCCCCTTCTCCTCCTGCCCTCAATCTTTCCCAGCATCAGGGTCTTTTCAAATGAGTCAGCTCTTCGCATCAGGTGGCCAAAGTATTGGAGTTTCAGCTTCAACATCAGTCCTTCCAAAGAACATTCAGGACTGATCTCCTTTAAGATGGACTGGTTGGATCTCCTTGCAGTCCAAGCGACTCTCAAAAGCCTTCTCCCAAAAAAAAAAAAAAAAAGCCTTCTCCAACACCACAGTTCAACAGCATCAATTCTTTGGTGCTCAGCTTTCTTTATAGTCCAACTCTCACATCTATACATGACTACTGGAAAAACCATAGCCTTGACTAGACGGACCTTTGTTGACAAAGATGCAAAACTATGTGTGTGTGGGGGTGAACATGGTGCATTTCTGTGACCATGTGTGTGATTGTGTTATTGTGTGTGACATTTGTGATGCTGTGAGAATGTGCTATAATAGAAAGTGACTGGTGGAAAGTGGAGGAAGGGTGTGGTATGATAGTGCACGAGAAATGGTGAGGACTAGGCTAATGGATGTGGGTTTGTGCAAGGAATTCTGCTTGGTGGTATGTGATTAGAAAGCACCTACTGGTGCCAGATGCTGTTGCTGTTTGTCATACTGTGATAGACCTAGAAAAAAATAAGCTTTAAAAATGGAAAATAAAAAATCAGAGTAGAAGGGCAATTTCAAGAGACCTATTGTATGTGTATTTGGATAACAAACAGATATCTGGATCAACACATAACAGTGAAGAGCACCAAAGATGGAAACTACAGGGTTAACACATAATACTATTGTCTTTTTAAAATATTTATTTATTTAGGCTGCCCCATGTTTTTGTTGTGGCATGTGGGATCTAGTTCCCTGACTGGGAATTGAACCCTTGCCCCTGCATTGGGATATCAGAGTCTTAGCCACTGGACTACCAGAGAAGTCCCAGTATTTTATTATTTAATTCTTGCCAAAATACAAATTACTATTTAAGCAAAAATAAAAACAATGTAGTCACGGTTTTACAGATATAGAAGCAAATTGTATGACAACAATAGCACAAAGGCCAGGAGAAGAGAAGTAAATAGAAATAAACTATTATAAAAGTTCCAGTATTCTATGGGGAGTAATGTAATATCCCCCATGCAATTTCCATTTGGTGTCAATCAAGCCATACCATTGGCCATGATTTAGTTTTTAAAAAAGCGATATATTTATGTATACACCTGTTACTGTATATACAATAAAGGAATGGGGAAGAGGAAAATGAAAGACTAGAGAAAACTGTCCTGCAGTAGTTAGGATATAGTAGAACCAAATTGCACTTTTCTATTTGAGAATGTCCTCTTGGTAGGTAGGAACAGAATTTTGGAGTAAAGTAGCAGGATTCTGTTTTAGTAGACACCTCTCTGTTGCTGGAACATACCAATTGTATTTTCATCCTTCATTTCCAACTGTGTAGGTGAGTATGTCTCATTGATTGGCTGCCCGTCAAATTGTATCCTGATCTGCCTTATTGACAAACTCAGTCATTCACTATAGACTTTCATTAGTTTACTAAGTTGTTGTATGCCTCTTAATCCTTTTTAAAAATACTTATCTGTTTATTTGGCTGCATCAAATTTAGTTGTGGGCAAATGGACTTTTTAGTTCTGGCTGGTGGGCTTAGTTGCTCCACAGTATGTGGGATCTTAGTTCCCTAACCAGGGATCAAACCTTCATCCTTTCCATTGCAAGGTGGATTCTTAACCACTGGACCACCAGGGAAATCTCTATGCTTCTTAAAGTGCACCACCTGCCACCTTCAAATTAGTATGATCATTGTTCTCAGCCTTGACTCCTCACTTGGCCTTTTTGTCAGCCATGGTGAGAACTAGTCTCCTCAGCTGCTGCTTCACTGGATCCACACCAAACACACACACACAAGCAGCAACAGGAGCAGCAGCAGAAGCTGCTCGTAGCTTTGAGCTTCACTCCTTCTTCTTTTTCTTATATCTCCAAGCTGGGCAAACTCAGGTGTTCTCTCCTTTGACACCAGCAGGAGATTTAAACCACACAAGCCTCTGCCATAAAAACTCCAAGCCAGTTTCCTTTCCTTGCTTTCACAAGCCATTTGCAGACTTTCTTGGGATGCCTGCTTTGCTTTTCCTAGAAAGCTTCATTGTGTGAGTGAGAAAATGTTCATTTCTTCTTGGTTTGTGTGTGCGGCCTCATCCGTCTCAATATCCTAACCAAATTTGGGGTTGGGGTCCATCATGTATTTGCCGATTTTAATAGGAATAGACACCAATGTCTTTTTTCACAGATGACATAATCATCTCCGTAGAAAATGCAGTGGAACCTCTAAATACTCTAGTAGAAATACTAAGTGAGTTTAGCAAGGTATCAAGCTACAAGTTACAAAAATCAATTGTATTTCTTATATACAATTGGAAATTGAAATTTTTAAAAATGCTGATTAAAATGCATCAAAAACTCTGAAATACTTAGGGGTAGACATGATAAAAGATTTTGTTACCTGTACATTAAAAATACAAAACATGACTGAGAGGAATTTAAGAAGAGGTATATTATGTTCATATTATGTTGCATAGTTATGATATTCACCATTATAAAGATGTCAGTTCTCCCCAATTTATCTATTACTGAATATAATCTCAGTGAAAATGCCAGATAGATTTTTTAGTGAATGAACAAATTCCTTCTAAAACTCTTCTTGGTGTTTGAAATGAAAAAAAATTGTATATGAATGTATATAGCAGCTTTAGTTGTAACAGACAAAAGTTGGAAACGCCGGTATGTCCTTCCATGAGTGAATGGCTAAACAAACTGTAGTATGTTCACATGGAATTCTACTCAGCAATGAAAAGGAATGAATTACACGTATAACAACATGTATGAATCTCCAGGGAATCATGCTGAGTGAAAAAGTCAGTACTCCAATTACATACTTTGTAATTTCACTTATGTAACATTCTTGAAAGGTAAAATTACAGAAATGGAGAACACATTAGGGTTGCCAGGTCTTTAGAGGGTTTCAGGAAAGAGAGAAGTGGGTGTGGCTATAGAAGGACAACATGAAAGATTCTTATGATGATGGAAGTATGTTGAGAGTATCAATGTCAATGTTCTGATTCTGTGTATAGTATTGCAAGATGTTACCACTGGGGGAAATTGGATAAAAGGTATATGGGATCTCCCTGAATTATTTCTTAAAACTACATGAGAATCCAGAACACTGGAGTGAGTTGCTATTTCCTCCTCCGGGGGATCTTCCTGACCCAGGGATCTAACTCTAACAATCTCTTGCACTGGCAGGTGGATTCTTTACCACTGCACCACCTGGGAAATATTCTTGCCTGAAGAATCCTATGGAGAGAGGAGCCTGGTGGGCTATAGTCCATGGGGTCACAAAAGAGTTGGATACAACTGAGCGTGCACACACACACACATGAGAATCCAGAATTACTTTCAAACAAAAAGTTAAAACTTAAGAAAGTTAGGCCAAAAAAAAAAAACAAAAACAAATTCTAAGGTGGTAGAACAAAATCCAACTGCTTTATAAATGTAAATTTACTAAATATGTCAAAAAGTAAGACTGTCATTTATTTTAAAAATAAATATTATGTAATGAGACATACTTCAAAAATAAAACAGTTAAAAGAAAAGTATAGAAAAAGATAATGCACTAGCCAAAAGAAGCATGGTGAAGCTATAGTAATATCAAAACAGACTAAGACAAAAACCAATATTATAAGTAAAGGGTAAATTGCATAATTTCTTTTTAAAAAGTATTCATATTTATTTGGCTGTGCTGGATCTTTGTTGCGGCATGTAGGATCTACTTCTCTGACCAGGGATTGAACCCAGGTCCCCTACACAGTGGGGACCTGGAGCACAGTGTCCTACCCACTGGACCACCAGGGAAGTCACAAATTACATAATTTCTTATTGGATCAATTTAACAGGAAGCTAGTACAACTCTAAATAGGTATCATCAACAAGAGAGCTTTAAAATATATAAAGCAAAGCTTTACAGAAATAAAAGGAGAAAGAGACATATCTACAAGTATAAAAAATGAAATCAGGAAGCTAGATGGACATAGAACCAGCTCTGTTCTCTTCTCATCTTTTAACAAAATAATTAGCAAAAAAATAACTCTTACAGGTGACAGAAGAAATGTACTGCTGGTAAACACACATGAGACAAATAATTAAGACTTATTTAGAGGACATGTTCTCTCTGTGCAGTGCTTAGGAGTCTCTTTACCCTTTCCAGAAAGAGATTCACACATTCTGAAACTGCTGGTTATCATCTAGTGAAATGAAGCCTGTGAAAGGAAGACTATTTTTTTCTGCTTCCTAGAGATAGCATAGTTCTTTAGTTTTGTGGCTTTGTATAGCTTTACAGTAAGCTTATGAGCAAGAAGCCTCTCTGATACCTTCAACAACTTCAAGTTCCTGATATTTAGCATGCTGTAGTCTGCAGTATTCTGTTCTCTTTGCCAACATACTATTACATAAAAGCATCGTGTTTTCATAGAGAGTTTCTCCATTTTAGTCTCTACTGCAAAATTACCGTAGTGAGTCTTCAACTTTCATTGAAAACTTTTAAAATTCTTAAATCAGAGTGGAACTCAAATGAAATAAAAAAATCAGGTCTTTATGGCAGGAGTGACATTAAAGTTGGTTTGCTAGATTCTTAGGTTTTTGCACCTGGTTACTTCTCTGCTTTTCCACCTACACTTTTCACTCCTGATGTCGAGGCTACTTTGAATTATTGACATGCCCTTTCACTTGATGGCTCAATGTCTTTGCCTTCTTCAACATCTTTCTAAATTATCTGTATTATCTTTGTCCATAAAACACACATAGATGTGGAATAACACAGTGTAAAAAAAGTAAGGGTGTTTTCAGCAATACACATTTACAAAACTACGATTTTTTTCCATTTAATATTTTGGTGACTGTGGGGTGTTGACTTAATCATGTAAGTGTCAATATTTTACCAGGTGCCCGTCAGAAAAACAGAAACACAATGAACACAAGCACACTGTCTCTCAAAAACTGCTGGGTCAGAATCAAGAAGTCCCTAGAACAGACGACGCGACCATGGTCACATGAATCAAATTCGCACGACTCCAAAATCACTGGACCTCAGTCTCTCGACCCGCTAGGCACCCTACCCTAAATCCCACCGCAGAAATCTTTCACACTGGATCACCCAAGGGCACTCCTCCCTTCTCTGACTGCCGCCCGCAGCTTGAGGCTCAGGCTGGCCCATCTCCTCGTCACGTTGCCCAGATCTTTTCCCACCTTCACCCCACTGAAGTCCAGTCCCAGGTGGGGCCGGGATCAAACGGAACTAAACCGACTCAGCGGTGCTTCCTTCACGGACCAGATACCATAACGCCGAGAACCCGAAGATACAGCCAGTGGCATCGAGCAAGCGACTTTTTGCAGAAAATAGATTTGGACCGAGGAGGCCTCTGGGAAATGTAGTTCTGGGTAGCAAAACCGCGGACCTTTTCAGATTCTCCTCAGCACCAAGTAGCACTCCTAGGCTCCGAATGCCAGATTCATGGGAGGCAGCTGCTGCAAAACTCAGCTGAGGTCCCTCGGCAGATCTGAGAGCCCCTCCACGGTGCGGTGGGTCATTCCGGTTACCCCGACAGCGGGAGGGCCAGTCCCTCCTCGGCGAGCCGCGGGGCCTCTGGGAAGAGTTAGCTGCATCTAACGGACCTGGGCTGGTGCTGCCTACCGCCGCAGTCGGCGCTGACCTGAGTGGCACCCGTCCCTCGGGCCGCACCGGCTGTGCCACTCGGGCGGTGTTGAGGTGTGGCACTGTGGCCTGTGCCTGCGGGCTCGCCGGTGAGTCTAAGGGAAGCCGCGAGCTCAGAATCCGGGACTCTTTGTGCTGGGTGGAGCAGGGGCCTGCGGCCCACTGGGTGCCTGTGTTGCTGGAGGAGGACGCCGGGCAAGGGGCGGCGGGTTCCCTGAGGCCGTGGGAGTGGAGGGTGAAAAACTGAGCGTGTGACTCGATAGGACTTTATTTTCCAGACATTTGTCCGTGACTCATGTGGCCGTGGAGTCATGTGTGTAGGCGGACTTTGTGGATGTGTTTTTTCCTTTTCTATTTCCATATGAATGTGGCTTCGATCTACAAAGCCTGTGTGTGATTTGTGAGACTGTACCAGTGCTTCGTTTCTTTGGTTCTGGTCATAGTAAATATGTTTTTCGATTAGACATCAGGAGCCCCAACACGTTGTTTTAGTATTTGTTTCAAGTTGTATTTTCGTGTATTCGCCATATTTTGTGTGCTTAGTAACTTCATGCTCCTTGCCCCCCACTCCCAGCCCCAATTCACAAAATAAAGAAAAGCTCGAAGAAAACAAGAATCATTCATACTTCTGCCAGCCACTATCAAATTTTATTTCCCATCTTTTCATTCCCCGTGGTTATATATATATATATACACACAGTAGTTTGAAAGTTGGAATCACACTGTACATACAATTGTGCAGTCTACCTATGGCATTTAACAATGTGCAATTAATATTTTTACATTTAAACAATTACACATCTATGTGATAATTTAACAGGTTTTTTATGGTATACATGTTAATGCATTTACTCTTGTTGATGAATAATTTGGTTCTTTTCAACTTCTTGCCATTGTAAAGAATGTGTTTATTAGCAACTGTTTGGGACATGTTATGATGCATTTTATTATTTTCGGGGGACAAGGGGCAGGCTCTTAGAAGTGGAAGTGATCAATTGAAGTATATGTGCTTATTAAAGACTACCTGCGTTTGTGCTAAGTCGCTTTAGTCATTTCCTGATTCTGTGCAATCCTTCGGAGAAGGCAGTGGCACCCCACTCCAGTACTCTTGCCTGGAGAATCCCAGGGACGGAGGAGCCTGATAGGCTGCCGTCTACAGGGTCGCACAGAGTCGGACACGACTGAAGCGACTTAGCAGCAGCAGCAGCAGCAGCAGCAGTGCAATCCTTTGGACCGCAGCCTGCCAGGCTCTTCTGTCCATGGATTCTCCAGGCAAGAATACTGGAGTGGGTTACCATGCCCTCTTCCAGTGGGTCTTCCCAACCTGGGGATCGAACCTGTGTCTCTTAGCCCTATCTACATTGGCTGGTGGATTCTTTACCACTAGTGACACCTGGGAAGTGCAAAGACTCCCTAATTCTATCCAATTATTCTCTGGTGAGGTTCCATCTAATCTACAGTATTATTGGCATAGTATTAGATTGCCTATATTTATACACCCTTGATAACAATGGTTATCATTAATATTAGTAATCTTTGTTAACCTCATAGATGTAAAATTCCTTTAATTTGCAGTTATTTGATTACTATTGAAATCAACCATTTTAAAAATAATTTTTTGTGAATTATGTGTTTTCTAAGTTATTTTTCTAAAGCAGTGTTCTATTTTCAAATTTCTTTTCCAGGTTCTTCAGGTATTATGGATTTATTCATTCATCCATTCACCATTTATTGAATGCTGCACGTGATAGGAGTTAAAAGATGCTTGGGATATAGCACTGAACAAAGTAGACAGACTCTGCTATCATGGTACTTAAATTGTTGTGGGTCAGATAATAAAGTGAGGTAAGTAAATTTAATATACATTACATAGTGAAAAATTCTAAGTAAAGGAGAATATATAGAATCAGGGATAGGACTTTTAGGTGGGATAGCTAGAAATGCATCCTGAAAATGTAATAGTAAAGATATAAGGAAATTAGGAGCTAATTATGCACAGCACATGCATATAATTAAGGGAAGAGGGAACACCAGTTAGAAAAGCCCAGATGGAAATATGCCTGTTACCAGGAGGCTGCTGCTGCTGCTAAGTCGCTTCAGTTGTGTCCAACTCTGTGCAACCCCAGAGATGGCAGCCCACTAGGCTCCCCCGTCCCTGGGATTCTCCAGGCAAGAACACTGGAATGGGTTGCCATTTCCTTCTCCAATGCATGAAAGTGAAAAGTGAAAGGGAAGTCGCTCAGTCATGTCCCACTCTTCGAGACCCCTTGGACTGCAGCCTACCATCCATGGGATTTTCCAGGCAAGAGTACTGGAGTGGGGTGCCATTGTCTTCTCTGACCAAGAGGCTAGGGTGGCTTAAAATAGAGCAGATAAGAGGGAGAGTAGTGAGAGATGAGAGAAGAAAGGTAATTGAAGGGCCAGAGGCCAGATCAGGTTGGTTCTTGTGGGCCATGTTAATGATCTTGACTTTTACTCAGAATGAGGTGGGAAATTGTGGGAGAGTTTTGAACATGTAATTTTATCTGCTTATGATTTAAGAGGATTGCTTTGGTTGGTCTGATGAGAGGATTAGGGGAAGAAGACAAGGACAAGGGAAGAAGTGGAAAGACTAATTAGGAAACTATTGCATTAATCTGGGAAAAGATGTTGGTGACCTGGACAAGAGTGGTAAAAATGGTGAGAAGTAGTCATGTATGGCAATTTGCTGATAGAACTGATGTGGTGTATAAGTATGGCAGAATGACACAGTATTTTTTAATCTGAGCAACTTGAAGATTGGAGTTATTACCTGAGAAGGGAAAGAGGATAGGAAAAACCTGGGGCATAAGGAAATAGTGAGATTTCAGTTTGGAATATTATATGTGAAGTATGAGGTGCCCATTGGGTATTTAGGTGGAAATATTAAGTTGACAGTGGGATATACAAGTGTACAGTTCTAAAGAAAGGTCTCAGATTGGAGACACACACTTGGCCGTTATTAGCATGTATATATGCACACGTATGTGCATGCACACATGTGTGCTCAGTCATCTCCAACTCTTTGTGACCCCGTGGACTTGTCCATGGAATTTTCCAGGTAAGAATACTGGAGTGGGTTGCAATTTCCTACTTTTGAGGCTATTCCTGACCCAGGGATTGAACTCCTGCTGCTCCTGCATTGGCAGGCAGATTGCCAGGCACTACACCACCTGGGAAGCCCCTTTTAGGTGATACTTACAACCAGACTGGATGAGATCACATTGTAGGGTAGATGGAAAATGATAGAGGTAAAGGACTAATTTTCGGGTCACTTCAACATGACAAAGTTTGGGAAATGAGGAATCGACAAAAGAGACTGAAAGGGACCGGCTATAATGATTGAGAGAGAACTCGGTGATATCCTGGAAACCGAGGGAAGATTGTGTTTTAATGAAAACTGTGTCAGATGCTGCTGATAACCCAAGCAAAAGAGGACTGAGAAAGTAATGTTGAATTTAGCAACATGAAAATTGTTGGTCACCCTGCAAAGCAGTTTCAGTGGAATAAGGACCTATAGAGAAAACTGCTGCTGCTGCTAAGTTGCTTCAGTTGTGTCTGACTCTGTGCGACCTCATACACGGCAGCCCACCAGGCTCCCCTGTCCCTGGGATTCTCCAGGCAAGAGTACTGGAGTGGGGTGCCATTGCCTTCTCCATAGAGAAAACTGGACAAGAAAAATTGGTGATAACAAGTATAAACAACACTTTAAGATTTTTCCTTAATGGAAGGAATGAAATGGAGTGATAGGTGGAGTTTAGAGGTAAATAATAACCCTGTTCATATACTGAGTGAAATGATTCAACAGAGAGAGAAACTTGATAAAGGAGGAAAGGGGAGAAATGCTGTAGACATGTCCTTAAATGGAAGAACAAATGTTAGGGTCTGAGGATAAAGGAAAAGAATAAAATAATCACTTAGGAGAGTCGGGCAAAGAATAGAGAAATATAACATGATCTCCAGACAGCATTGAAGACCCACTTGCTGTTAGTTTTCAGAATTTAAATTGATCCTATTCCACATGGTTGTTTGATTTTTTTTCCTCCTGCACTGTTCATATGCGTGGTTGTCGCCACAGATAGGGGAGGGGAGAATAAAATTTAACCAGAGTTGTTGGTTTCATGAAGTAAGAAAGAATGATGTGAGAGAAAGGGGCAAGGGAGTCTAAGTTAGCAAGAATTAATTATACTAATTGACCATGGGTTCAAGGCCAGGTAAGTAGAAAAGTGGTGGGAAGAGGGTGAGGGAAAATGAAAAACTGTAGAATGAAGAAATGGAAGTTCCTGATAGTGGTGAAAAGTGGTTGAGTTGAAATGCGAGAGGAAGTAAGGTGGAAAGACAAGGATATTTTTCCCTTTAGTTGTCAAATGTTCAAAATAGGACAATCCCTCTTTTTATCACCATATTTGTTCTAGAAAATGTGGAATATTGTTAGCTATATTTCAGTAGGGATTACAAAATGGTGATATTCAAATCCCATCATTCTTTCTTCATTTACTAGCTGGAATATTTTCCTAAGGAAAAAATGTCTGTCATCAATTCTGATTAAGATACAGTTTGCATTTATAAGAATTTGTTGTTTTCTGTGTATTTAAGTCAATAATTGTAGTAGCTGATGTAAAGTATGCTTGTGTATCTATGCATGCATGCCTGCTAAGTTGCTTCAGTCATGGCCAACTCTTTGCGACCCATAGGCCGCCAGCCTCCTCTGTCCATGAGATTCTCCAGGCAAGAACATTGGAGTACGTTGCCATGCCCTCCTCCAGGGGACTATCCTGATTCAGGGATCGAACCTAAGTCTCTTACATCTCTTGGATTGGCAGGCAGGTTCTTCACCACTAGTGCCACCTGGGAAGCCCCTTCTCTGATACAGAGCTATTGATAAGTTCATGGGGCAACTCCTACATATGCACTCCTATTCTTGTTCACCAAATGTGCTTAAGCTCTCCATGATGTAGTAGTCATCTTTATAGCTATCAGCATCTTTGGGGAATTTATATTCTTGGCCTTTCTGATGGCCCAAGTATCATTTTGCTACAGAGTGACCTTTAATCTGCCTTGTGGGTACAGGTTTCTCAGACCACAAAGCAAACCTTGTCTAAGGTTTTTATTCTCTTTTATTCTCTTTTTCAGCTCTGCCTTCTCAGGCCCAGTCCATTCCCAGAAAGAAGAGGAAATGAATGAATTCCAGGTAAAGTTTAAGTAGCGTATTTGTTCCCTGCCTTACTTTACAGAGCAGTTTAAGGGAATTGTAGTAATCCATACACTAAACTGGAAAATCCTATACAGATAAAACATATTTTCAGAGGAAACAGAGTTGGAAGATTAAGACCAGGAAAGTTAAAATATGATTATGCAGAAATGTATTCACTTAGATTAAAGTTGGGCTTCAGTTTTGAATTTCATTACTATAGGTAAACAAGAGCAGAAATTCATTATGTATTTAAGTAAGTTTTTCATTGGCACCTAGGTCAGTGAATATATTATAATATATATAGGGAGACTTTCTGTAGTTGCCAAAACAGCTTTTCTGATAGTCTGGGGTTTTCTTTATAATTAAAAAAAAAATCTTGGCTGTGCTCCATGGCTTGCAGGATCTCAGTTCCCTGACCAGGGATTGAACCCAGGCCACAGCAGTGAAAGTGCTGAATCCTAACCACTAGACCACCAGGGAGGTGGTCTGTTTTGATCAGCGATAAAGCAAAGAATATATGTTAAAATATCCCAGCATTGGAAATAACACAAATCAACATCAACAGAAAAAGAGATAGTATTTCTTGCAGTGGGATAGTGTACACACACACACACACACACACACATACATTCTCTCTCTCTTCATGCATGGGATAGTGTACACACACACACACCCCAAAACAGAGTACTGCAACTTACAATATGGATAATCTCACAAACATGTGACATGAAAGAAGCCAGATAAGAGTACATTCTGTGTGGTACCATTTATATGAAGTTTGAAAACTGAGAAAACTAGTCTGTGTTAGAGAATAGTGGTTACTGAGCAGGTATTTACTGGGACGGGAATAAGGGAATCTTCTAGTATGCTGAAAATGTTCTATATTTTGATCTGAGTGATGGGTACACAAATATGTAAATGTATAAAAATGTCTCAGTTTGTACATTTAAGATTAGTGCATTTTACCACATTATTCTATGTATGTCATACTTCATTTAAAAATAAAAAACAGACTATCTAAAGAAATAGATGGGATGTGCCTTTCAAATGACCCTATATAATTATCTTTTTCCATGTATGTTTGCTGCGATTTGGCCACAATCTAAAGTAATCATTTATGGTGCATTCTTATACTTTCAATCTACTAGAATGTGAACAGAGTAAAAGCTTTATTTGGTTTACTACTGTATCTACAGCCCCTAGAACAATGCCTGGTATACCTGGATTTTGTGAATGTGGTTGTAATGAATCCATGGTTCCTTATTTCTTCATTTTACTCTTAGAGTAAGTAATGTCTGTTTCCTCTTCAAGGACATTTCCTCAGAACTTCATCCTTTTTCTTCAAACTTCCTTTGGAATCTTTCTCTTTCAGATTTTATCCTGTACTCTTAGCTACTAAACATATTTCAATTTACTGCCTTTTCACTCTCAGCTCAAAGATTTGCTTTACTGAAACATACCTTTCTTTGACCAAGTGCCCCTATCTCATAGCTTCTCTGTATGTCTAGTTTTTCCCTCAGTTAATTTTCAAAGTGAATACACGTGTGTAGCCAGCATAAGCACTGGATCAAGAAATAGAATATTACCCTAACCCACTGGACTCCTTCTGCACCTTTCCAAGTTATTACCCCTACTCCAGGGGTAACCACTGTTTAGTGTATATCACTATAGATTATTTCTGCATATTTTTAAACTTTATGTAACCTATGTACTTGGTGTCTGACTTCTTTTGTTTAATATTTTGTCAGATTTATGTTGAATTGCTGCATGTAAGCTGTAGTTCACTCAACTTTTATTATTGAATAATTATATATTATTCAATTATATGAGTAAACCATAATTTTATATATCCATTCTATTATTGATGGGATTTAGGTAATTTTTCTTTGGGAATAATTAAAATATTGTTTCTGTGAACTTTCTATTAGATTTTTGTTGCACATATGTGCATATCTCTTTCTACCAAAGCAGAATTGCTGAGTCATAAGCTATGTGTAAGATTACCTTTTATTGATACTGCCAGTTTTCCCATGTGGTTGTCCAAAACTTTACTCTTAACAGTATATGAGAGTTCTCAGTTATTCCAAGACAACAACATCTTGAGTGTATTTTCTATGGTCGCTAGCTTGTTTTTTGGTATAATATCAAATTCATAGGTAGTAAAACAGAAGCTCAACTAAATTTGAGTACATAAAAATTACATTCTCCTGTTGATACAATCACCATAAATAAAGTAAATTTGCAAAACCTAACAACAATTTTAGTAATACATATGGCAGACCAAATCTGGTATTTAAATATTTAAAAACTAAATTAAAATCCAATAGAAAACTGCATATAATACATGAAAAAAAAATCCACAATTGAAAAAATAAAGAACAAATTCCCAGTAAAAACTGTAAATAATAATATCTATTATTAATCAAAGTTTTACATGGATTACCTTATATAGTCTTCATAAAGAGTCTCTCTTTCCTATTTGTTTATGTTTTCATTTATTTCCCTCAACTAGTATGTAAGTTCCAGGAGGACAAGAACTTATGTCTATCTTCCAGCTGTAACCTTGGACTCTAAACCAGTGCTGGGCATATCTAGTAACTCAGTAACTTACTGAATAAAAAACTATAACTCTAGGGCTCAAATATGAATTATTTTCTCATTCTCTTTAGTGGCAGTTAGTATTCATAATGAAAACCTCAACTACTATGAGACCCTCAAATAGTCTCTGAGCTATCAAAAAAGAAACAAAAAAAGGTTCAGTTGTTTAATTCTCTGGTTCTACTACTTTAACATATAGGAGAAATAGAAGAGCTGAGATTTCAGTGGTATTGCAGAGACTGAATCAAATGAACTTGTTGATACATTGTACATAGGTGTTGTAGAAGAGTTATAATCAAAATATATGCTAAGTTCCATTTTTGGAAAAAGGGGGTTAGTGTTGTTATTAAGGAAGGTAAGAAAGTTAATGGCAAAAACTGCTGAGTATTATATTACTTCTCACAAACCTAATACGGGATAGGTATATGTTACCTGAAATAGTGAACTATTGATGGCAAACTACTAACTGGATTCTAAGTAGTAAATAAACATGATAGTGAGAAAAGCAAAATTTTCTGTTAGAAAAGATTGTTTTACAGTCTGTTTTAAAATCCAGGATTCGTGAAAGAATCTCATCATTTTCTTTGGATGAAAACTCCATACGTGAGACACTGTGTGTGCATGCTCAGTTGTGTCTGACTCTGCGATCCCATGGACACTATAGCCCTCCGGGCTCCTCTGTCCACGGAATTTTCCAGGCAAGAATACTGGATTGGGTTGCCATTTCCTTCTTCATATACATTATTTTTAAAATATTCTTTTCCATTATGGTTTATTGCAGGAGATTGGATATAGTTTCCTGTGCTGTATATAGTAGGATCTTGCTGTTTATCCATTCTAAGTGTAATAGTTTGCATCTTCTATCCCCGAACTCTTTGTCCATCCCTCTTCCTCCCCTGCTACCCCTTAATAACCACAGGTCTGTCCTCTATCAGTGTATCTGTTTCTGTTTTGAAGATAAGTTCATTTGTGCCATATTTTAGATTCCATGTATAAGTGACATCATATGGTATTTGCCTTTCTTTTTCTGACTTAGTATGATAATCTCTAGTTGCATCCATGGTGTTGCATGCAAGTGGCATTATTTTATTCTTTTTTATGGATGAGTAGTATTCCATTGACTGTGTACCATATCTTCTACCCATTCATCCAAGATTGTAAGCTTTAAACAAACGGAATGTTACTTTAAAATGCCGATTAGTGCATTAGATAATAAAGATAAATGGTTAGGATTACTTCTGCATCAAACTGCAGAAAATTTATTATAAGGAAAACTGTGAAAAATAAGAAGAAACATATCAGTAGGAAACTTTTATGATCTGTCTTAGCTCATGATAGACACATAGACAACAAAATGAACATAACTACCAATAATAATTTGATAGAGCTAATTGATTGTCATAGGTTATAGCCTGGAAACAATTAATATCCCCTTTTTAGATATGGAAAAACTAAAAGACTGACCATATATTAGGCCCAAATTCAATAAATTTCAAAGTACAAACTGTATATATTTCACAATGTGATTACATAGGAAGTTAATGATAAAATTTTAGAAAGAAAACATTTCCACATGGAAATTTTAAAACTAGCATAAGGAACTTAGGATCAAGAAAGACAGAATTTAAGATCATGGTTCAGGCCCTAATACCCTAACCATACTTAATCTTAAGCTAGAAAAATAGCCAGTAGTGGCCTGAAAATAGGATGGTCTCAGCATGAATGCAGTAGTAGAACTAAAGATAGAGAAGCTGGAGATTGTTCATCGATGATGCTTCTCATAGCTGGTTCTCCTGAAGGGGATCTAGGAGCATATTTTCATGGCTGCCAGAAAAATGGCACTTTGAAAAGTGCCCTTTCTGGCATGAGCATTTATCTGTCTTAATAGATTTACCTAGTGTTATTGACTGTCTCTGACAGAAATCTTACATAACAGTTGCTTAAACAGGACAGAATTTTATCTTTGTAGGAATTTGGTACCTTAAACAAAACAAAAAACGAAAACACTTGTCCTGTATCTCTAAGGCACAGGGAACCAGGATTCCTCTATTTCATTTTCTGTGTGTTGACCAGAATCTTCCCATTACCCCCACCTCTCAGCCCCTGGCAACCACCATTCTATTCTCTATTTCTATAATTTTGACTTTTTAAGGTTCTACATATAAGGGATACCATAGTGTTTTCTTTCTTCATCTGACATGCCCTGACATGCATATCCATGGGGTTGCCAATTGCAGGGTCCCATCTTTCTCATGGCAGAGTAATATTCCATTGTATATGTATGTATTACCTCTTCTGTATGCATTCATCTGCTTTTTGGTCTCTACTTTTTAATACCTATCTCTGCTTTTTAATACACTCTCTAGGCTGGTCAGTAACTTTTCTTCCAAGTAGCAAGTGTCTTAATTTCATGGCTGCAGTTACTGTCTGCAATGATTTTGGAACCCAAGAAGATAAAGTCTGTCACTGTTTCCCCATCTATTTGGCATGTAGTGATGGGATCAGATGCCATGAGCTTCGTTTTATGAATGTTGAGTTTTAAGCCAGTTTTTTCACTCTCCTCTTTCACTTTCATCAAGAGGCTCTTTAGTGCCTCTTCACTTTCTACCATAAAGGTGGTGTCATTTGCATATCTGAAGTTATTGATATTTCTCCCAGCAATCTTGATTCCAGCTTGAGCTTCATCCACCCCAGCATTTCACATGGTGTACTCTTCATATAAGTTAAATAAGCAGGGTGACAATATACAGCCTTGACATACTCCTTCCCCAGTTTTGAACCAATTCATTGTTCCATGTCTGATTCTAACTGTTGCATTTTGACCTGCATACAGGTTCCTCAGGAGGCAGGTAAGGTGGTCAGTATTCAATCTTTAATTTTTTAAAAAATAACTTCTGAAATTAATTTTTGGCTATGCTGGGTCTTCATTGTTGCATGAACTTTTCTCTAGTTATGACAAGTGGTGGCTACTCTCTAGTTGCAGTGTGAGGGCTTCTCATTGTGGCGGTTTCTCTTGTTGCAGAGCACAGGCTCTAGAGTGTGCAGGCTTCATTAGTTGTGGCACATGGGCTTAATATTTGTAGCTCCTGGGCTCTAGAGCACAGGCTTAATAGTTGTGGCACATGGGTTTAGTTACTATGAGGCATAGCATGTGGGGTCTTCCTGGATCAGGGATGGAACCCATGTCTCCTGTATTGGCAGGCAGATTCTTTATGATGGAGCTGCCAAGGGAGCACCAACAATATTCTTTTGATCCGCAAACATGGAATATCTTTTCTCTTACTTGTATTCTCTTCAGTTTCTTTCATCTCCTTGGTTAAATTTATTGCTAAGTATTTTTGTTTTTTCTGATACTTTTGGAATGCGTGCATATGTGCATGTCAAGTCATGTTTGACTCTTTCTGACCCCATGGACTGTAGCCTATCAGGCTCCTCTGTCCATGGGATTCTCCAGACAAGAATACTGGAATGGGTTGGCATTTTCTCCTCCAGGGGATCTTCCGGATCCAGGGATCAAACTCGCATCTCTTATGTCTCCTGTTCACTGTTGTGAATGGGACTGTTTTATTTCTTATTCAGATATTTTGTTGTTAGTGTATACAAACAGAGCTGGTTTCTGTCTATTGATTTTATATCCTGAAACTTTACTGAATTTTTAAAATTTGTTCTAACAGTATTTTGGTGGCGATTTTAGGATTTTCTGTATATAAGATCATGTCATCTTAAAAAGACTTTTCTCCTTTCTTTCCTATTTGGATTTTTTTTTTTCCTTGCCTGACTGCTCTGGTTAGGATTACTCATACCATATTGAATAGGATTGATGAGAGTACCTTGGTCTTGTTCTGGTCTTAAAGGAAAAGTTTTCAACCTTTTACCATTGGGTATGCATTGGGAAAGGCAATGGCAACCCACTCCAGTGTTCCTGCCTGGAGAATCCCAGGGACGGGGGAGCCTGATGGGCTGCCGTCTGTGGGGTCTCACAGAGTCGGACACAACTGAAGCGACTTAGCAGCAGCAGCAGCGTGATGTTAGTTATTGGCTTATCATATATTGCCTGATTTATGTTGAGCTACATTCCTTCTATACTCAATTTGTTGAGAGTTTTTATCACAAAAGGATATTGTATTTTGTCAAATGCTTTTTCTGCCTCTGTTGAAATGATCACATAATTTCTGTCTATTAATATATCACATGTACAGATTTGCATGTGTTGAACCATCCTTGCATCCCAGGATTAAATCCTTCTTGATCATGGTGTTTTAACATGCTGTTGAATTTAGTTTGCCTATATTTTGTTGAAAATTTCTGCATCTACATTCATTAGAGACACTGGCCTATAGTTTTCTTTGCACTGTCCTATCTCCCTTTAGTATCAGGGTAAGTTGGTCTTGT
The DNA here is from genome assembly GCA_006408695.1 of Aepyceros melampus. Taxonomy (NCBI): domain Eukaryota; kingdom Metazoa; phylum Chordata; class Mammalia; order Artiodactyla; family Bovidae; genus Aepyceros; species Aepyceros melampus. The sequence goes on along the minus strand of SJXQ01012821.1, from coordinate 77,379 downwards.
AAAACGAGCTTGAGAGTGTTCTCTTCAGTTCACTTTATTTTTTTGTGTGAAATTTTGAGAAAGATTGGCATCTATTCATCTATAAATGATTGGTAAAACTCATCAGGGAAGCCATCTAGTTTTTGGCTTTTCTTTTTTGGAGGGAGAGGAGGATTTTCTTTATTGGAAGATTTTAATTACTGATTCAGCTCCTTACTCATTATATCTGTTCTGATCTGTTTCATGGTTTAATCTTGGTAGGTTGTATGTTTCTAGGAATTTATCCATTTGTTCTAGGTTATCCACTTTGTTACCATATAACTGTTCATAATAGTCTCTCATGGTCATTGTACCTGTGGTATCTTTCAGATATCACATGCCTCCTCTTTCATTTTATTTATTAGACTCCTCTCTTTCTTCTTGACGGTGTCCTTAGCACAGTTAGTACGATCTGCTTCTCTGTAACGTCCTCTGAGAATGTTATCCACTGCTCTCTCAGACTTTTCAGTCATGAAGCTCAAAATTCAGTATGCTGGATATGATGAGAGAAAAATGAGCCTCTTTGGCACCATCCCATTTAGCTGAGAAAACAGAGTACTCACACATTTTTACTTTGCGTTGCGAATGAAATCGTGGGCCAGGATTTCTCTTGGCCTTAAGCTATGTTGCCTTGATGGAGGAGTGATGTAGGTAAAAGTCAAACTGTTCCTCTTACCCTTTCTGATGAGTCCAAACTTGTATTTTTTGCTCCATTGGTGTACTGGAAATTCTTTGCTGGAGACTTGCACTTTCACAAAGTCTGTCTTTTGTTGGGTGCTTGTCTCAGACAATCATTTTCTGGGGGCTCCTGAACAGTGGCCCAAAGAGGCTAGAGTCAGTTCACATGCCTCTCAGGGGTCTACAGCAAGAACTGAGGTCTTTATGCTTATTTTTCAACATATGGGTAGGCAAGACTCCTTCTGAGTCCCTTGCATATGGTGCTGGATCCCGCAGTTCCCACAAGGGCACTTTTGTCCATGGATGGATGCCAAATATTGTTTTTGCAGTGGGGACTGAATGAGGGATGTCTTATTTAGCCATGATTGCCTTTGGTTTCTTAAGCCTGATTATTTACAAGTCCTTGCTCTTCAGTAGGAAGGGCTCCAAAAGAGGAGTTTCCATTATTCTCACAGCATAGTCTGAACCTTAGTGAATGTTCATGTTCATAGGGTCCTTTTAGGACCTAGAAATTAATAATCAGAAACATTTTTTGTGAGTTTGTTCCTGGTGATTTTGTTTTATCTTACCCCATCTGTCACAGAAATTCCTGAAAGTATAGGAAATATGGACAGCTCCCTTTGTTTCAGTGCTGTTTTTCTTATGTTTATATTTTTGGGATATTTTGGTTTTTAAGTAGGAAAAGTGCATTTGATTTCTATGTCTAAATCACACTGCTTTGAAGAAATTTGTCACCATTCCTCATTTCTGACACTTTAAATCTTTCTTGGTACTATTTTCTCATAGTTCTGGTTGTAATTCAGATTTAGAATTTTAAAATTCTAAAATTTAAATCCATTTTTAAAAACTTCATTAACAAATCTTTTTTTCTATATCTTTTGGTATTTGTAGGATTCTGTTTGTGGCACTCTTTTTTCAGTATATGTGAACTCTGCAGTTTTCATGGCTGCAGATACATATTATAGGCTTATGAATAATAAATGTTCATTTTCAATTTAGGTTTCCTCTGACCTAATGAACAATATGTGCAATTGCTAAATCAATGAATATCTCCAGCTGGATATCCTACTATGCTTCAAAGTTTGTATACTATTCTCTCCCCTTTTATGCTTTTATCCAAACCCTATTTTCATGTGTTAGTGAATCACAGGGATCTACTGAGTTCCCAAACTGGATAACTTTGAGTGAAGTTTTATATTCCCCCAGTTTTTATAGTCAGTATAAATCAGTACCCAAGATCTCTTTAACCCACAGTAGTTATTAAAAATATGTGCTTGCTAAATCAATGAATAAACACAAACTGACAGGATATTGCTAAAATGATTTTTCTTTCAGACGTAAAAAAAACATAAAATTGATTTTATAATCTCTTACCTTTGTGTATTATCTGAACAAGTTTCAATATGTTTTGTCCACAACGTATAAGGTGGATGACTTCAGATTGAGTGGGAGTATGTTGTTACAGGACACGGTGACATTCAAAGATGTGGCTATTGACTTCAGTCAGGAAGAGTGGCAGCAATTGGATACAGCTCAAAGGAACCTGTACCGGAATGTGATGCTAGAAAACTATAACAACTTAATCACAGTGGGTAAGGGTAGTTTCCTATATAACTCAAATTCTGGGAGTAAAGTTCGCTTTTTTCCCCCAGTGTTTCTGAAATGTGTGCAACCTTCAAATGTTAGACTGAGTTTGGTCTTTAGATGCCTTTGCTCACATGCACATGCATGCTGCAGCTTTCAAAGCAAAATGGTTATGTTTCAGGGGGCAGCATCCCTAGAAACAATGCTTTTCTTATCCTTCAGAAGGCCTTGGGCTAGCCTCAATTCTTGAATGATTCTTTTTTCCTACTATCAGAGGATAAAGCATCTGCCTGCAATGCAGGAAACCCAGGTTCGATCCCTGGGTTGGGAAGATCCCCTGGAGAAGGAAATGGCAACCCACTCCAGTATTCTTGCCTGGAGAATCCCATGGACAGAAGAGCCTGAGCGGGCTACAGTCCACGGGGTCGCAAAGAGTCAGACACGACTGAGTGACTTCACTTTATGCCCAAATCTTACATCCCTTCCTTTCACAGGATGTCCATTCACCAAACCTGATGTGATTTTCAAGTTGGAGCAAGAAGAAGAACCATGGGTCATGGAGGAAGAAGTGTTAAAGAAACATTGTCCAGGTTAGTGAGAGAGAACCATACAGGTGAGGAAGGGCCAAGGCCCTTTAATTGCTAATATGTAAGTTCTTGATCCCTCTGAAATATTCCAAAGGTATATTTTTTTAAGGCCATAGAATTCCGTACTGACAATTGGTGTGAGTTTTTTATATATGTAAGATGTCATTTTTGAAACTTTTTTTGAAAATCACATTTTTGTTGTGAATTTAAATATCCTAACCCTGTCAAGCTTTGAAGTCAGTGGTACACTGGTTTCATAAGATTTAGAAACTTTTCTTCACATTCTTCACAATCTGTATAAAATTACTCATTGTGTTATTTATGTCTTCCATTAATTCTACAGCATTCTCAGCATCATCAAATATTAGGTCTCATTCATTGTCTTAACACTCTACCACTGAAACTCAGATAGATCCTAGACCTTTTTATTTTTTCCTCCATATTTTTAAATCTCCTGTTTTCTTCCTTTGTAGCTCTCTGTTGCCTTCTCAGTAATCACTTTAAATATATCTTCCAGTTTACTAATTCTCTCTTCAATTGTGTTTATTTTATTTTTAACTCATCTACCTTTTTACAAAAATTACTTGTTTTTGGCTTTGCTGGTTCTTTGTTGCTATGCATGGGCTTTCTCTATTTGCAGCAAGCAGGGGCTACTCTACTTGTGGCGCACAGGTTTCTTATTGCAGTGGCTTCTCTTGTTGCAGAGAACAGGTTCTGAGTGCACAGGCTTAAGTAGTTGAGGCACGTGGGCTCAGTAGTTGTGGCTCTGGGGCTCTAGAGCTTGGGGTTATTAGTATTGTGCCACACAGCTTTATTTGCTCTGCAGCATGTGGGATCTTCCTGGACCAGGGATTTAACCCATGCCTCCCACGCTGGCAGGTGGATTCTTTACCACTGAGCCACCAGAGAAGTTTAACTCATCCACCTTTGAAAAAAACTTTTAGTATAAGTATTTTGTATTTTTAGAAATTCCTTTTGTTTTTGCAAAAAATTCTCACATGTTTCTGATTCTTCCTAATAATTTCTGTGGCTTCTTCAGATTTGTATTTTAATTTTTTGCTTCTTTAAGAATACTGTACATAGCTCTTTTGTATTGTCTTCAGGTTTAAATGTCCTATTTTTGAGGACTCCCTGTGTTTTGGTTCTTATGTGCTCGATGATAGCTGATTCCAATTTGAGTTTTTTAAAATCTTAATTTATGATAATCTTCTGTCCTAAATTGAGTTGCTTTCTTCTGAAGATGATTTACATGTGTTTCTGGTGGGCACCAAGAGGCATTTCCAAGTAAGGATCAGTTCTTTGAAGGTCTTGGCTTTTGATAGGAACCTCAATTGAACTTTATTGATAGCCCAAGAGCCTTATATTTTACTTAATAAGGCTTTGCATAGGTACTCAAGTCAGATCCATCTTTAGGCTGCTTTCAGTTCTGCTCTCTTAGTCATGGTTTTGGCTAATATTTGGATTTTTGTTGTTCACTTTTTGTGTGTGAATAGTGCTCAGGTTGTTGGAGAATACTGCAGTGTTCTTGGAGATTTAGGCTACTTCCTATAAGCCCAGTAGTGCTTCAAAATTTCAGCTTTATCCACTGTCTAATTTTGCAAATGAGGTTACCCTATTGTAATTTCAGTGTTAAAAATCCTTATGTAGTCTGTCTTTTTTATTCCCCTGACTTGCATTGTGGTTTTTGTTTTGGGTGGTTTTTATTTTTCTCTTTATTTCTTTCTTGGTTCTGCTGGTTAATCTTTCTTTAGCCCTTTTTGTTTTCTCATTGTTTCTTCCTCATGCATTTGTATTTCTATAAATATCTTTCTATATTTTTAGCTCTTGATTTATACCTGGTATTTCCACTAAGTTTTTTCATTCATGGCAGTACTCAGTCAAGATTTTCATTCTGTATGTTATAATTTGCTTTAGCTTGAATTTTTGTCTGCTTTCTTTATATCACGTTTCTTTTTTTCTTTTCTCTTACATTTTTAAGAGAGATGATTTCGATACCTTCTCATTTTTGAGGGAGGATAGTTCCTTCTTAACCTGATTTTTAAAGAAGTATAATATTAGGGAAGGAAAGACAGTTCTCGGATCTAGAGCACAAATCTGCAAACTAAACTGCTAACAAAACTGCAAACTTTCTTTTCTGAGGAAGAAAGTTCTCAGATTTAGAGCACAAACCTGTTGGCCAGCCACTTGTTTTTTGTAAATAAAGTTTTATTGGAATACATTCATACCAAGTCATTACATCTTGACTGTTACTTTTACAGAGGCAAAGTTGAATAGTCTTGTCCAAGACTATATGACCCATGAAAGTGAAAGAAAGAAAGAAAGTGAAGTCACTTAGTCATGTCTGACTCTTTGCAACTCCATGGACTGTAGGCTGCCAGGCTCCTCCATCTGTGGAATTTTCCATGCAAGAATACTGAAGTGGGTTGCCATTTCCTTCTCCAGGGTATCTTCCTGTCCCAGGGATCAAACCCCAGTCTCCTACACTGCAGGCAGACTCTTTACCATCTGATCCACCAGAGAAGCCCATATGACCCATGAAGCCTAAAATATTTGCAATCTGACCTTATTTAAGAAAAAGTTTGCCAACTCTTGATGTATAGGAATACATGTGCTTCATACTAAAGCCTTTTATTCTGCATGGTTGTGTGAATATAAGTATGTTTAGGCTTTATTTCTTCTCTTCCAAAAAGGAACTGTGGATACAAGTCTCATAACTCTCAATCTTATATTCTCACCCCAAGACGTCTTCCTAAAAAGATAGTATTTCACAGTGTTTCCTTGCTCAGTCCTGGTTTCCTTGACATAGTTAGGGATGTCAAGTCTCCTGCAGTCAGTCTGCACTCCCAAATTTCCATGTTGTAAACATGGGTTAATTAATTCTTCCCTTCAAGGTGTGATGTCCATTTTGACAGTGTCAGCTGTTTGCTCTGCCCACAATCGGCATGAACAATTGTCTTCTCTTAGAATTCTTTTTCCTCTGTTCCACCCTTCACTGTATTTGTCAACATTAACTCATTATAATTGGGGTTATAGCCACCACCTAGGATCACTGAAGCATCGACATTTCAATTCTTGTTTGTATACAGGAAAAGAGATCAGATAGTTTTTCATTCTACCATCTTAAAACATGGAGTCTTTTCTGTCACATTTGGTATTTTGATCTTGCTCCTGGAATTTGTCACTTCTACTTGGACAGTACCTTAAAGACCTGATCTTGCCTTCTCCCTCAACCTCTTTTGTTTAATTGAGCTTTTTGTTTCCCTAAACTGAGGTGAGTCAAAAGCTTAAGCTCAGTATACTGGTTTCTACCAAGTCTCTAACTATCTGCTTTCACAAGAATCTTTCATTTCCTTTATTCTCAGTCTGGCAGAGAGGAAAATGGAGATTATTTTTTCCTCCTTATTTTTGAGCTAAGCAGCCACTGGAGACTGGAAGTCTTACCCTTTGGTATGTAGATTTTCATTTATTCTGTTTGAGCCAGTTCCTTATCTCTGAATTCCTCTGCCTGGTGTCCTTGTTGTAGAGCTATTCTGCTTATCTTTCTCAAGAGAGTAACCTCACATATTCTCTAGGATGGAAGAGTAGTCTTTGTCTTCATTGTTAATACCTTTTTTATACTTTGCCTCATTTTCATGTGGTTTTGGGTAGGATCAGAGATAAGTTCATATATCAATTAGGCCATATTTAATTTCTCATTCTTTGTTTTCCTTTTTGCTCACTTGTTTAGTTGCAAAGTCATGTCTTGACTCTGTTGCAACCCCATGTACTATAGCCTGCCAGGCTCCTCTCTCCATGGGATTTCCCAGGCAAGAATGCTAGAGTGGGTTGCCATTTCCTTCTCCAGGGGATCTTCATGACCCAAGGATCTAACCTGTGTCTCTTGCACTGGCAGGCAGATTCTTTACCACTCAGCCACCTGGGAAAGCCCCCTTTTGCTCAGTACTTACTCCCTTTTCAGTCATGCTAGGTAGGCTTTTCTGCTTTTATATTCTGATTCTTTTATCCTATTTTTACCTTCCTATTGTTTGCTCTCATTTTATTAATTACTGTAGTGTTCAGGTGAATTTTTTAAAAATATGTAGTACGTGCTTACAGTACAGATTTTTAAAGTACAAAAGGATACATATTGAAAACTAATTTTTCTTCTCTTACCCATGTCTTCCTCTGTGCTGGCAACCTGTAGTATCATTTTCCTTTGAGCTATTACTTATTTGTATTTTCAAGCATTTTTATTGAGACCACTTTAAGTTGATAGGTTGACTTGTGAATAACTATCTCTCTGCTGTTGAATGTTCTTTTCCAAGAATGTGATATGCCTTTTGTCTTAGTTTCCTAGCGCTGCTGTAACAAAGTAGAGGCTAGAAATACAAAATCAGGGTGTAAGTAGGGCTCATGTTCCTACTGAAACCTACAGAAGATTCCTTGCATCTTTTAGCTTCTTTTATCCCCAGATGTTCCTTGGCTTGTGACAGCATAACTCCAATCTGTGTCTTTAACGTCACATAGTGTTTCCCTGTGTTTCTGCCTCTTCATGTGGCAGTCTTCTTTTAAGAACACCAGTCAGATTAGGGGCTTACCCTACTCCAGTGTGACCTCATCGTAACTAATTACATCTGCAATGACCTTATTTTCAAATAACTCTATTCTGAGGTAGTAGGCATTAGGACTTAAACATGTTTTAGAGGTGGGACACACAATTCAACCCATAACACTGTTTCATGTGTTCAAATCTGTGTGTGCATGTAAAGTTTTATAATTTGTGGAACTTTCTAATTAAATATATTCCCCAATTTTTTGTGTTTTTATTATAAATTTAGTCTTTTCTTATCTTTTCTAAATAGCTATTTGTGTATATGAAGGTTACTAAAACTGAGTATTAATTTGCTATTCACTATTAATAGTGAATTTAATGAACTTTCTATAATTTTTCAGGTAACTCTTGATTTTGCAAAGAAAGAGTTTTAATATTGACAAATAATGTGAATTTTTCCTTTCTATGTTGTTTGTGTGTGTGGGAGCGTGACCCGTTCTGTGCAGTACATAGGTCCCTAGTTCCTCAACCAGGGATCAAACCCATACCCCTTCATTGGGAGAGCAGTGTCAACCAATGGACTGCTAAGAAAGTCACCCTTTCCAAGTTTTTATACCTCATTTCTTTCACTTATTTAATGCTCTACCCTGTACTATAATAATAGTTGTTACAGTACTCATCTTTTTCTTTTTCCTGACTTTAATGTAACTGCTTTGGGATTTTTCCCATTAGGAATGGTACCAGGGTTTAAGTTGTACTGTGATTTTCTCTAGTTAAATATGTTTCCATTTTATAAAGTTATTTTTATGGAAAAATAGGTGTTGAATTTTTAATATGTTTTTAATATCTTTGGAAATGATTACTTGACATTTCACTTTTGACCTATTTACTATTAACTACTGTTACTTACAGATTTCTCTAATATTGAAACATACTTCTATTCATGGAAAAAAACAGCATATGTATGTCTTATATTTAATATGCTTCTGAGTCACTTTCTTTTCCTTCTAGGTCATTTTGAATATAAAGTTTTTGCACTGATATTTAAAAATGAAGTTGATGTATAGTTTGCTTTTTGGGTTGTCATCTTTATCCGGTATTGGTATTATGTTTGTCTCATATACAAAACAGAATTCTTTTTTCTTTCATAATATTTTGTATAGCACATGTTTAACAGCTGTCCTTTAGATAGTTTTTAAAACTCCCATGTAAATATCTATGGGCCATGTCTATTTGTTTTGTTTGGGGGGATTTCTTTTCATTAATTTATTTGTGGTAATTTGTCTTTTTTTTTCCTACATCTTATAGAGTCAGGTTAGGTAAGTTATATTTTCCAGAAATTATTTCTATCAAGCCATTTAGGAAACTTTATTTCCATAGGAAATAGGAGCTATATATAAACCTAGAATTTGCTTAATAGGAAATGAGGCTATAAGCTAAGAATCCCATACATGTATTTTTTTTTTTTTTGGTTTTAATTATGTATACTTTTGGAAAATTTTACAAGTGACATTTATTTGCAATTTCTTTTAGGAGAAATATGGGGGATGGATGAGCAGCTGAAAATTCAGGATAGACTTTTGACACAACTTGAAGATAAATTCACAAAAACACTGACTGAAGAAAAAGTCAGTGAATGTCATAAGAAATTTGCAAATGCATTTCCTCTGAACTCAGACTTTTTTCCTTCCAGTCACAGTGTCTGTGAATATGACTTATTTGGAAAGTGTTTAGAACATAATAATTTCAACTATTATGAGAGAATCTTTATAGGAAGAGAAGACTGTGATATAAGGAGCCTATGAAGTCATTTGGCAATAGCTTATCCCATCTTGTAGTAACCCCCTTTAAGTGTAATCATTGTGGAAAAGGTTTTGATCAAACTTTTGACCTCATCAGACACTTGAGAATTCATACCGGAGAGAAACCCTATGAATGTAAAAAATGTAGAAAAACTTTCGGTCACAAGGAAAAACTGATTAAACATCATAAAATTCACAGTAGGGAGCAGTCTTATGAATGTAATGAATGTGGTAAAGCTTTCATTAAAATGTCAAATCTCATTAGACATCAACGAATCCATACTGGCGAGAAACCCTATGCATGTAAGGAGTGTGGGAAATCCTTCAGCCAGAAATCAAATCTAATTGATCATGAAAAAATTCATACTGGAGAGAAACCTTATGAATGTCATGAGTGTGGAAAAGCATTCAGCCAGAAGCAAAGCCTCATTGCACATCAGAAAGTTCATACTGGGGAGAAACCTTATGCATGTAATGAATGTGGTAAAGCCTTCCCACGAATAGCATCTCTTGCTCTTCATATGAGAAGTCATACAGGAGAGAAACCTTATAAATGTGATAAATGTGGAAAAGCCTTCTCTCAGTTTTCCATGCTTATTATACATGTGAGAATTCATACAGGTGAGAAACCCTATGAATGTAATGAATGTGGAAAATCTTTCTCTCAAAGCTCAGCCCTTACTGTACATATGAGAAGTCATACGGGTGAGAAACCTTACGAATGTAAGGAATGTAGAAAAGCCTTCAGCCACAAGAAGAACTTCATTACACACCAAAAGATTCATACTAGAGAGAAACCTTATGAATGTAATGAATGTGGAAAAGCTTTCATTCAGATGTCAAATCTTGTTAGACACCAGAGAATTCACACTGGAGAAAAACCCTATATATGTAAGGAATGTGGCAAAGCCTTTAGCCAGAAATCAAATCTCATTGCTCATGAAAAAATTCATTCTGGAGAGAAACCCTATGAATGTAGTGAATGTGGGAAAGCCTTCAGCCAAAAGCAAACTTTATTACACATCAGAAAGTTCACACTGGAGAGAAACCTTATGATTGTAATGAATGTGGTAAAGCCTTCTCTCAAATTGCTTCCCTTACTCTTCATCTGAGAAGTCACACAGGGGAAAAGCCTTATGAATGTGATAAATGTGGGAAAGCCTTCTCTCAGTGCTCACTGCTTAATTTACATATGAGAAGTCATACAGGTGAGAAACCTTATGTATGTAATGAATGTGGAAAAGCTTTCTCTCAAAGAACTTCCCTTATTGTACACATGAGAGGTCATACAGGTGAGAAACCTTATGAATGTAACAAATGTGGAAAAGCCTTCTCCCAAAGTTCCTCCCTTACAATACATATACGAGGTCATACAGGTGAGAAACCCTTTGACTGTAGTAAATGTGGAAAAGCCTTCTCCCAAATCTCATCTCTTACACTTCATATGAGAAAACATACAGGTGAGAAGCCTTATCATTGTAATGAGTGTGGTAAGGCCTTCAGCCAAAAGTCACACCTTGTTAGACACCAGAGAATCCATACTTATTAGAAATAGAAACTTTATGAATTTTGTGAATATGGAAAAAGACTTCAAAAGGAATTTGCATTTCCTTGCACATTACATAATGGGATCTAGAACAGAAAACTGTGAATGTGGGAAAGCCTTTTTAAGAAGCCACACGTTTTTGAAACATAATTCTTACCAAGGGGACAAAATGTAAGAGAAAGCTGATCATCAAAAACCTTCAGTAGACATCTTACCTAATGATATTTATCCAGCATTCTCACTAAAATCTGAAACAAGATATTTGCTATCAGCTTATCAACATGATACTTGAGCTCCTAGCCATTGCAGAAAAAAGAAATACTCTTAAAATAACCTTTTTATACTAGAATAGTTAATTAGAAAATATGTTGATATAAAATATTTATGAACATGATAATGAATTACAAGACATATATATGTAGTTAAACATTTTGAAGGTCACAAAAGAACACCTGAAATTTTGAGAAAAATAACATTGTCTAAAAATTATATATATATATATATATATATATATATAATTTCTCACAAATCTCTAAAGTACTTCTGCTCAAAGATGTTTTTTTTTAACCAGTTATGTTTTTAAGAATTTCACAAACTGATTGAAATTTTATATAGGAATGTAAAGGGCCACAAATAAGTGAAATATGTAAAAAATACGAGAGAGAAGATACACCATTAGATATCACATTTATTTAAAGCTGGTATCATTTTTTTTTACATAATGTTCTTAATGAGTATATCAGTGGAAACAAATTGAAGATTGGAGGAAAGCGATATGGGAATTTTGTGTGTTATAGTGCTTTTGAAATCACTGGAAAGAAAATGACCTATTCAATAAATGGAAGATTCATATTAACAAAAAATGTTAGCTCTCTACTTTTTATCATATACAAAAATAAATCCAAACAGACTGAAGACTAGAACATAGAAAGCAAAATTCTATATGATGAAAATAAAAGACTATATTTACTACTTTACAGTAACAGGATTTCTTTAAACTTATGTAAATGTAGAACATTCAGTTCTATTTTGATGCATTGGCTTCAGAGGCACCCACATATGTCACAGAGATACATATATCTTTGTGTTAACTGGATCATGGTTTGTATTCCTCTAAATATAATATATACATTTCCATTAATGGAGGGATAGAGTGATACAATATGGTTATTTCTATGATAGAACATAATATTTAAAGATACAAATTTGACATAATTACACGGATAGACTACATAATATTGACAGAAAAAGCAAAATGTATAATGAAATAAAACATTTCTATAAATTTAATAAAAATGCAAAACTACTGTGTGTTGATCATGGATACATACATGACATTGCTTTTTAGGAAGTGAAGGCAGTTGTTATATTTATCTGTAATATTTCTTTAATAAAAGACAAAGCAAATATGACAGTAGTAATGAAACTGGTTGTCAAAGTTATGTTGTAGTTTTTAAAAATTATTATTTCTTGTCTGTATTTCCCTGTTTCTCTAATCAAGTGGATAAGAAAACCTGGACCTATATGGATTCTTATTTTTGATCAGATATAACATTTATATAAAAGTTATTAATAGCGATACATAAACCAAACCTGAATTAAGATATTTTGCTTACCACCTCATGTTAATCAGCATATACAAGTCAGAAGTATACAGTATCGGTTTGACAAGAGCTTTAAAACTTTTCATTTTTTATTTTAAACATGAGTTCTTCCCTATTTGAAATCAGTGAAGAAACAAATATTCAGTTGTTGGGATACATTTGGGAAAATAATATCACCTGCATTTGGGTTGGTTTCAAACTAAGGGGAAAAGACCACTCATGCATAATGTAAAATGTTAATGTAACATATCAAGACAAGGATAGTTACTCATATTGGAAGGCAGCTATGCTAACCACTATACCACCAACGCCCTCGTTACTCATATTGGGACAGAAGTTTCAAAGTATATCAACAAATCTTTCTTTGGCTTCTGAATTTTTAAATGGGAATTCAGATGGTTATTTTTATGTGTCAGGTAAGAACTCAATGAATGTGAAAGTGTATACCTTTAATATTTACATTTACCTACCTAATTACTATGTAACCTTTTAAGGTTGGCTTTTTTTTCACTCAACATAATTCTTTTCAGATCAATTCCACTTGTTGCAAGTACAATAATTTGGTCTACTTTGATCTACAGGGTTCTTAAGTAATTTCTTTGTATTAACTTTTTAGTAGTTTAGAATTTCTAGGTATTTATACATACATGATGTCACAGTCTACTTTCATTAACACTGAACCAGTTAAAAACCTTGTTTCTCCCCTTTGATTTTATAGTTATTATAAATATTTCCTCTGTATACCTTAAGAACTACATAAGACAGTGTAGCCATTTTTTATTAAACCAGCTAACATAATTGGGAACTCAACATTAAAAGAACCCATATGTATACTTTCTGTCCTTTCCTCACTCCTGATATTGAAGAACTTCTTAGACCTCCTGACAAATTCTCAGTTTTCCGTTGTCTGAGCATGTCTTCCTTCCTTCATTCATGAATATTTTTTGCCAGTATAGAGTTCTGGGTTGACAGTTTCTTCAGCACTTAAAAAATGTGCTACTTCTAGATGTCCTGTGTTCTGATGAAACACATGTTATTTAAGTCACTGTTTCTCTGTAGGTATAGATCATTTCTAACACTGCTTTCAATTTTGTTTTGTTTTTAGTTTTGTGAAGTTGGTTTCTCATGTGTCTTATAGATTTCTTTGGGTTTATCCTATTTGGGATTTGCTCAGTTTCTTGAATATGGAGGCTTACATTTATTGCCAAATTTGAGGAGTTTTCTGCCATTATTTCTTTGCATTCCTCTTCAGACTCACACTCTTTTTTTTCCTTCTAGGACTCGGCATATTTCCCCTCTCTTTTGCTCATATTGGGTAATTTCTCTTGTTCCATCTTTAAGTTCCCTGATGGTTTCCTCTGTCCTCTCTACTGTGTTCTTGAGCATATCCCCTGAGTCTTTTATTTCTGCTACTGTATTTTTCAGTTAAAATATTTCATTTTGTTCTTTATACTCTCCCTTTCTTTGCTAAGAGTTCCTACTTTTTTTTCATCTCTTTCAAGTGTGTTCACAATTTATTCACTGAAACATTTCTATGATTGCTGTTTTAAATTTGTCAGGTAACTTAAATGATGCAGTTCAAAAGGTGGCACATGTTCTTTCAGCTAACACCATAACTAGACAAATTGATGAAATAGAGAGTACTGAGGTGCAGCTCTTAGGATTAAAGAGTCACTGTGATACACAATTCAGGTTAACTAGTCTACCAATGTTGACAACAGGCAAAAATACTTGCTTTTGTGAGATATATTTGTCAGGAGGAAGTGTCATGTTATTCTGTTGCTCCGTTGTGTCTGACTCTTTGTGACCCCATGGACTGCAGCATGCCAGGCTTCCTGTACTTCACCATCTCTCGGAGGTTACACAAACTCATGTCCACTGAGTCTGTGATGCCATCCAACCATCTCATCCTGTTGTCCCCTTCTCCTCCTGCCTTTAATCTTTCCCGCATCAGGGTCTTTTGTAAAGAGTTGGCTCTTTGCATCAGGTGGCTAAAGTATTGGAGCTTCAGCGTCAGCATCAGTCCTTCCAATGAATATTCAGGATTGACTGGTTTGATTTCCTTGCAGTCCAAGGGACTCTCAAGAGTCTTCTCCAACATCACAGTTCGAAAGCATTGATTCTTCTGCACTCAGCCTTCTCTATTGTCCAACTCTCACATCCATACATGACTACTGGCAAAACCATAGCTTTGACTATATGGACATTTGTTGGCAAAGTGATGTCTCTGCTTTTTAATATGCTGTCTAGGTTGGTCATAGCTTTTCTTCCAAGAAGCAAGTGTCTTTTAATTTCATGGCTGCAGTCACAATCTGCAGTGATTTTGGAGCCCAAGAAAATAAAGTCTGTCACTATTTCCCCATCCATTTGCCATGAAGTGATGGGACCAGATCGGGAATAGCATGGGCTGCTGCGACCAGCGCACATAGCGCAGCCAAGAGGAGCTACCCGACGTCCGAGGTCAGGGACAGAAGAGGGCATCAGAGGGCAGACACACTGAAACCATAATCACAGAAAACTAGTCATCTAATCACACTAGGACCACAGCCTTGTCTAATTCAATGAAACTAAGCCATGCCCATGGGGCAACCCAAGATGGGTGGGTCATGGTGGAGAGGTCTGACAGAATGTGGCGCACTGGAGAAGGGAATGGCAAACCACTTCAGTATTCTTGCCTTGAGAACCCCATGAACAGTATGAAAAGGCAAAATGATAGGATACTGAAAGAGGAACTCCCCAGGTCAGTAGGTGCCCAATATGCTACTGGAGATCAGTGGAGAAATAACTCCGGAAAGAATGAAGGGATGGAGCCAAAGCAAAAACAATACCCAGCTGTGGATGTGACTGGTGATAGAAGCAAGGTCCGATGCTGTAAAGAACAATATTGCATAGGAACCTGGAATGTTAGGTCCATGAATCAAGGCAAATTGGAAGTGGTCAAACAGGAGATAGCAAGAGTGAACGTCGACTTCTAGGAATCAGAGAACTAAAATGGACTGGAATGAGTGAATTTAACTCAGATGACCATTATATCTACTACTGTGGTGAGGAATCCCTTAGAAGAAATGGAGTAGCCATCATGGTCAACAAAAGAGTCCAAAATTGCAGTACTTTGATGCAATCTCAAAAACGACAGAATGATCTCTGTTCATTTCCAAAGCAAACCATTCAATATCACAGTAACCCAAATCTATGCCTCAACCAGTAATGCTGAAGAAGCTGAGGTAGAATGGTTCTATGAAGACCTACAAGACTTTTTAGAACTAACATCCAAAAAAGATGTCCTTATTATAGAGGACTGGAATGCATAAGTAGGAAGTCAAGAAACACCTGGAGTAACAGGCAAATTTGGCCTTGGAATACGGAATGAAGCAGGGCAAAGGCTAATAGAATTTTGCCAAGAAAATGCACTGGTCATAATAAACACCCTCTTCCAACAACACAAGAGAAGACTCTACACATGGACATCACCAGATGGTCAACACCAAAATAAGATTGATTATATTCTTTGCAGCCAAAGATGGAGAAGTTCTATACAGTCAACAAAAACAAGACCAGGAGCTGACTGTGGCTCAGATCATGAACTCCTTATTGCCAAATTCAGACTTAAACTGAAGAAACTAGGGAAAACCACCAGGTATGAGCTAAATCAAATCCCTTATGATTATACAGTGGAAGTGAGAAATAGATGGCCTAGATCTGATAGAGTGCCTGATGAACTATGGATGGAGGTTCGTGACATTGTCCAGGAGACAGGGATCAAGACCATCCCCATGGAAAAGAAATGCAAAAAAGCAAAATGGCTGTCTGAGGAGGCCATACAAATAGCTGTGAAAAGAAGAGAAGTGAAAAGCAAAGGAGAAAAGGAAAGATATAAACATCTGAATGCAGAGTTCCAAAGAATAGCAAAAAGAGATAAGAAAGCCTTCCTCAGCGATCAATGCAAAGAAATAGAGGAAAAGAATGGGAAAGACTAGAGATCTCTTGAAGAAAATCAGAGATACCAAGGGAACATTTCATGCAAAGATGGGCTTGATAAAGGACAGAAATGGTCTGGACCTAACAGAAGCAGAAGATATTAAGAAGAGGTGGCAAGAATACACAGAAGAACTGTACAAAAAAGATCTTCATGACTCAGATAATCACAATGGTGTGATCACTCGCCTAGAGCCAGACATCCTGGAATGTGAAGTCAAGTGGGCCTTAGAAAGCATCACTACAAACAAAGCTAGTGGAGGTGATGGAATTCCAGTTGAGCTATTTCAAATCTTGAAAGATGATGATAAAGGACAGAAATGGTCTGGACCTAACAGAAGCAGAAGATATTAAGAAGAGGTGGCAAGAATACACAGAAGAACTGTACAAAAAAGATCTTCATGACTCAGATAATCACAATGGTGTGATCACTCGCCTAGAGCCAGACATCCTGGAATGTGAAGTCAAGTGGGCCTTAGAAAGCATCACTACAAACAAAGCTAGTGGAGGTGATGGAATTCCAGTTGAGCTATTTCAAATCTTGAAAGATGATGCTGTGAAAGTGCTGCACTCAATATGCAAGCAAATTTGGAAAACTGAGCAGTGGCCACAGGACTGGAAAAGGTCAGTTTTCATTCCAATCCCAAAGCAAGGCAATGTCAAAGAATGCTCAAACTACCGCACAATTATACTCATCTCACATGCTAGTAAAGTAATGCTCAAAATTCTCCAAGCCAGACTTCAGCGATATGTGAACCGCAAACTTCCAGATGTTCAAGCTGGTTTTAGAAAAGGCAGAGGAACCAGAGATCAAATTACCAACATCCACTGGATCATTGAAAGACCAAGAGAGTTCCAGAAAAACATCTATTTCTGCTTTATTGACTATGCCAAAGCCTTTGACTGTGTGGATCACAATCAACTGTGGAAAATTCTGAAAGAGATGGGAATACCAGACCACCTGACCTGCCTCTTGATAAACCTATATGCAGGTCAGAAAGCAACAGTAGAATTGGACATGGAACAACAGACTGGTTCCAAATAGGAAAAGGAGTACGTCAAGGCTGTATATTGTCACCCTGCTTATTTAACTTATATGCAGAGTACATCATGAGAAATGCTGGGCTGGAGGAAGCACAAGCTGGAATCAAGCTTTCTGGAAGAAATATCAATAACTTCAGATATGCAGATGACACCACCCTTATGGCAGAAAGTGAAGAGGAACTAAAAAGCCTCTTGATGAAAGTGAAAGAGGAGACTGAGATCACGGCATCTGGTCCCATCAGTTCATGGGAAGTAGATGCGGAAACAGTGGAAACAATGTCAGACTTTATTTTTCTGGGCTCCAAAATCACTGCAGATGGTGACTGCAGCCATGAAATTCAAAGACACTTACTCCTCGGAAGGAAAGTTATTACCAACCTAGATAGCATATTGAAAAGCAGAGACATTACTTTGCCAACAAAGGTCCGTCTAGTCAATGCTGTGGTTTTTCCTGTGGTCATCTATAGGTGTGAGAGTTGGACTGTGAAGAAAGCTGAGCTCCGAAGAATTGATGCTTTTGAACTGTGGTGATGGAGAAGACTCTTGAGAGTCCCTTGGACTGCCAGAAATCCAACCAGTCTATTCTGAAGGAGATCAGTCCTGGGATTTCTTTGGAAGGAATGATGCTAAAGCTGAAACTCCAGTACTTTGGCCATGCGAAGAGTTGACACTGGAAAAGACTCAGCTGCTGGGAGGGATTAGGGGTAGGAGGAGAAGGGGATGACAGAGGATGAGATGGCTGGATGGCATCACTGACTCGATGGACGTGAGTCTGACTGAACTCCGAGAGTTGGTGATGGACAGGGAGGCCTGGCATGCTGCGATTCAGGGGGTCACAAAGAGTCGGACACGATTGAGCGACTGAATTGAACTGAACTGATGGGACCAGATGCCATGATTTTCATTTATTGAATGTTGAGTTTTAAGCCAGCTTTTTCACTCTCCTCTTTCACCTTCATCAAGAAGCTCTTTAGTTCTTCACTTTCTGCCATAGGGATGGCATATCTGCGTATCTGAGGTTATTGATATTTCTCCTGGCAATCTTAATTCCAGCTTGAACTTCATCCATCCCAGTATTTCACATGAATATAATCAATCTGATTTCAGTATTAACCATCTGGTGATATCCATGTGTAGAGTTGTCTCTTGTGTTTTTGGAAAAGGGTACTTGCTATAGCCAGTGCCAAAGCTCTTGCCAAAGCTCTCTTGCCAAACCTCTTTGTTAGCCTTTGCTCTGCTTCATTTTGTACTCCAAGGCCAAACATTCCTGTTACTCCAGGCATCTCTTAACTTCCTGCTTCTGCATTCCAGTCCCCTATGAGGAAAAGGACATCATTTTTTGATGTTAGTTCTAGAAGGTCTTGTAGGTCTTCATAGAACCATTCAACTTCAGCTTCCTCGGCATTAGTGGTTGGGGCACAGACTTGGATCACTGTGATACTGAATCCTTTGTCTTGGAAATGAACAGAGATCATTCTGTCATTTTTAAGACTGCACCCAAGTACTGCATTTCGGACTCCTCTGTTGACTATGAGGGCTACTCCATTTCTTCTAAGGGATTCTTGCCCACAGTAGCAGATGCAATGTTCACTGAATTAAATTTGCCTATTCCAGTCCATTTTAGTTCACTGATTCTTGTAAAGTGTCAATGTTCACTCTTGCCATCTCCTGTTTGACCACTTCCAATTTACCTTGATTCATGGACCTAACATTCCAGGTTCCAGGAAGTGCATGAGGATATGTTATATACACTTTTGTTTCCAATCAACACCCCAGCCACAGAATCTTTGAATGATTACATATCAGGAAAACTGAACTGGTTATTTTGTGTTGGTATACATATGGACAGAACTGCTGCCATGACTGAACAGCTTTCTGGTTTCACTAGTTGGGCCAAAAAGGTCGCTTCTGAAAGTGAATCTATGCAGTGTGTCATCCATAAAGAAATGCTGGATAGCCAAAAAATGTCACCTGAACCTAACCATATTTTACAGGATGTGATCAAAATTAACCACATTAAAGTACACGCCCTTAACTCACATCTGTTCTTGCAGCTCTCTGAGGAGATGGATGCAAAGCACACATGTTTTATACACAGAAGTGAGATGGCTTTCTAAAGGTGGATCGCTGGCCAGAGTTCTTGAGTTACAAGAGCTGCTCCAGAGATTTCTTTTAGAAAAGCAGTCATCACTGGCAGCACATTTCATTGACACAACAGGTGGCAAAACCTGCTTGTGTAACATATTCAACAAACTTAATCTGTCACTTCAGAGAATGACAACTGCATTCAAGTTGGCAGATAAAGTGTCTGCATTCAAAATCAAACTGGAATTATGGAGGCAACAAGTGAATAGTGGAATTTTTGACACATTTAAAACATTAACAGAGATTTTAAGAGAGACTGAGAAGAGCAGCTTCCTTCTCCCAGTAGTGCATGATCACCTATCTCAGCTTTCAAAAGAGTTTGAGCACTACTTCCCAGCCAAAAAAAATCCCGAACTGTGACAGGATGGATCCATGACCCTCTTACGAATAAGCCAGGTGAATCAGCACTGTCCGTGCTAGAAGAGGATCAACTGCCTGCAATTGCAAGATGGTGGCCTTAAAAGTATTTTCTGACAACTTCAAATCTCCTATGTTCTGGATTAAAGTCAAGGGAAAATGTTCTGAGATTGCCACAAAAGCAAAGAAAAGCCTGCCTCCATTTCCAACATCCTCTTTGTGAAGCAAGAGTTTTCTGTAGTGACAGCGACCAAAACAAGATTACAGAGTAGACTGGACATAAGCAACACATTTCAGGTGTCAGTGACTCTGAACACCCCCAGATGGGACTGCATAGTTGGAGGAAAACAAGCTCAGGGCTCCCACAAATTCTATTATGCTGAGATGTTTACCTATTTCATTATATATCACAGTGTAATAATAACAGTAATAAAGTGCACAATAAATCTAATGCTCTTGAATCATCCCCAAACCATCCCTCCCCACCCCACTCCATGGAAAAATTATCTTCCATGAAACAGGTTATTGGTGCCAGAAAGGTTGGGGACTGCTGATCTACACTATCAACTAGAATATGCTACTAAACTATACAAATCCAATCAAAAGGAAAAAAGTAGATACCCAAGAAAAAGTAAGAAAAAGATACAAAGTCATTTTGTAGAAAGGAAAAATCAAATATTTTATGTCAAAGTTAACGACATTCAAACTTTTCAATCATCAGATAAATCAAATTTAAAGAAGATACAAATTTATACATAGATGATTGTGAAAATTAGAAAGCCAGATAATGCCAAGTGTTGGTAGTAGTGTGGAGAAAGAGGAACTTATACACTACTAACAGGAATATACATAGTGGAGAGTTTTTGCTCAAATTAAGTGCAAGTGAGCCCTATGATACAGTAATCTCATTCTCTGGGGTACACATCCCAGAGAAAATTTCACATTTCCATAAGAGACAGAATTTTAATCATAGTCTTGTTTGTTATGTCACTCCACTTGTTGGAGGAATGAAGTTTTTTGGTGGGATTAGAGGCAATCTAGTATCCTTCACTCAGGGAATGGCCAAATAAAATCAGTTGAATATTACGAAGCAGTACAAACAAAAGAACTAGACATGGTTTTTGCTAAGTGAAAAAGTTTTAATAAGTCTATTGTGCCATATTGCTTACATAAATTAAAAGAAACAAAAAACAGTAATATTTGCATTTTATTTTGTTAGAAGGAGACACTTAAAAGACAGTGAGTTTGAAGGGATTCGAGATAAGGATAAAAGGGAGTTAGGTAAAAGTTATATTAAAATAATAATAAAAATTACATTTGTGTATTTTTAATACTACAAACAGCATACATGATTTCAAAAAATTATTTTAAATGGAAAAAGTTAGATATATGTTTTTAAGACAATAGAAGGCTTTGGGAGAGCAAACGAAAGTACTTGACCTAGCTCTGAGGAGGGCATGAAGCCTTCTCTGAATAGATAGATTAAATAAACCCCATATTAACTGGGAATACAGTAACATATTTTAATTTGAGGTAAAGGGAAGTGGCATAGAAGTGGCAGAATGAGTAGAGTTTATGCAGACTGCAAGAAAATTATATGGAATCCAGAGATAACTTTATATAATCAGAGGCCAAATGATGAAGCATTTTGTACAGAAAAGGTTAGGTTTTATCCAGTGGGTAAAGGGAAATAATAAAAAAAATTTAAGCTGGAAAGTGATAATGTGGACAGATTCTGGAACCATGAAGTAGACGTGCTACAGTAAAATGTTATTTTTTTTTTTTAATGGTGTAAGTAGCTTTGGAACTGGGTGATAGGTAGAGGCTGGAAGAGTTTTGAGGTTCATGTATGAAAAAGCCTAGTTTGCATTGATGGGACTGTTGGTAGAAATGGGTGCGTGCATATGTGGTAGAAATACAATCGTTAAAGGTGATTCTGGTGAGTTCTATGAACATGCTGTTGGAAACTGGAACAAAGGAAACTAAGAGAAAGTGACAAAGAACTTGACAGGACTGGTCTCATGCTTTGTGGAAATAAGTGACAACCTTGTATTAGGTAAGAAGATTTTTAAACAACATGTTGAAGGTGTAGCCTAGGTTCTTCTTAAGGTTTATTATAAAATGTAAGAGGACAGGAAGATAAAGGAATTGTTGGCAGAAAAGAACCAGATCTTGAATATTTAGAAAATTCTGTCTATCCACATTGCAAAAAAAAGAGAAAATGAATTCTGGAGGCAATAATGGGAGTGTAGCTGGACTCTCTATAAAGAGTTTAGCAATGGATTTAATCAGCCATCTCAGTTGGAGCCAGTATCAGATGGGATTATAACAAAAAAAAACTGCCAGCTGGAACTAAAGGGAATAGAGAAAATGGGGAAGAATAAAGAAAGTCTGTTTTACTTCTAAGATTTCACAGGACAGGTCAGTCGAGCTATCTGAACTTGGATGTGTGCAATCCCTCGAGAAAAAGGATGGGATGAGGATCTAGTATAAGATGGCAACATAGAGGAATCCTGAACTTATCACCTCCTCCTGCAGACACAATGCATCTACAGCTACACACAGAACAATTTCCTCTAAAAGTAACCCCAAACCAGAGGAGGAACTCCCACACATTTGGCAAACAAGGGAAAAACCCACATCAAAACAGGTAGGAGAGGCCAAGAGACAATTTCACCATTAACCCCACCCTTGGCACAGCGACCTACAACTGGGAGGAAACTTCACAACTCTGAGCTTCTCCCTGAGGAGCAAAGGATTTGAACTTCACATCTGGCATCCCAACTTTTAAGACCTGCATCTTAGATGAGGCCCTCAAACCCTCAGCTTTGAAAGTCAATGAATGGGATTTGCATTCATGAGACCTACAGGATAGGACAAACTGAGAAACAATTCTTAAAGGGCTCCAGCAGACCCACCTTGCTACCTCCCAGGGCCCAGCACAGAGGGAGCCTAATTGAGACAGCAGTGAAAGAGGCAGGACACAAACTCCAGATAATGAGGAAGGGGCACAGCTGTTTGGATGCAATGAAGACTGGCTGGAAGCAGCTGAAATCAAGGTGGCTTTGAGAACAGTCGGGTCACTGACCTTTACCTCATTATACCTTCACTATAATGCTAAAAATTACTCCCTCTTGTGCAAACTCTAAGTTGGACCACAAAAGCCCAAAAAAGTGACGGTGGTCCAATTCCTGGGAAATCCTCACCTTACATCAAAATAACAACAATGTTCCTCCCACTCATTAGCCTATGAATGTCCTTAATCTATAAAAATCTACAGCCTGTCTACGGCCATATCACCCTGAACACACCCAATCTTGTCTGATCTTGGAAGCTAAGCACGGTCAGACCTGGTTAGTACTTGGATGGGAAACCTACTACCCCATGCCCCAGGGCCACTATCACTTAAGACAGTCTGCATTCTGCCTATGGGAGGTATATCTCTCTAAATTAACTGATTTTCCCTTTACTCTGGGCTCACTCTTGAATTCTTTCCTGCATGAAGCCAAGGACCCTCATTTGGCAGTCTGTCCTAAGGACTCCTGCAGGTCCCAGGATGGTGACATTTCCCTCCTACAACATAATGAGTATCCAACTTTCTATGAAAGGAGCCAATCTGCAAAGCTTAAGCCTGAGGAGCAGGTACCTAATTTAACACGTCCCCAATGTCTACCAAAATATTCTCCAAATGACCAGCAGGGCTTATGTTTCTAGGTCCCAGAGGGCTGTAATAAACAGAGAGGGTTTTTGTTTTTGTTTTACCAGCTACCCACCCCAGGGTACAGTGGAGAGGTAGCAGACTGAGATGCCCAGTCTTTCTGTGAAAGAGGCCTGTTAGCTTATCTTCTCAGCTGTGGCCTGAGGGCCCAGTTTTTTGTTTTGCTGAACCACACAGCCTGTGGGATCTTAGCTCCCTGTGTGCATGCTAAGTCGTTTCAGTCATGTCCCACTCTTTGTGACCCCATGGACTGTAGCCCACAAGGCTCCTCTGTCCATGGGATTCTCCAGGCAAGAATACCGGACTGGGTTGCCATACCCTCCTCCAGGGGATCTTCCCAACCCAGGGATTGAGCCTGTGTCTCCTGTAGCTCCTGCATCGCAGGCAGATTCTTTACCGTTGAGCCACCAGGGAAGCCCCAAGCTCCCTGACCAGGGATCAAATCCAAACCTAGTCCCACCACAATGAAAGCACCAATTCTAACCATGGACCCCCAGGGAATTCCCCCAGCTTCTAATTAAACACATATATTAGAGCTGAGTGTAATCCTCTCCAGAGACCTGGGAGGCAAGCACTAACTTTATGCTCTCCCTCAGTCTCCCTCCAGTTAGCCTGAACCTCCCAGAATGGAACTTGTGCACACACTTGGTGCCCTGATTCTTGATGGCTGCAGGGTACACCCCCTGATCACCTGGCTCTTGTGGCCAGCAGGGCTTAAGTTTGCTGATCCCATTGGACTATCACAAACAGAGAAAAGTAACCAAGCAAGACCCTATACAAGCCTTCCCAGGATAGACCTCCACCTATGTCCTCTGCCTGCCTTCTGTCTGTAGAACAAGCTTAGTCAAAGAATAAATTTAATCAAAGAAGTGAGAAAATGCAGAAAGGAAAAGACAAGCAAGACAAAAAATACTTTAGCCATTAAACAAAATCAAGGATCTTTAGTTCTTCCTCAGGGATTATAGATAATATTCTGAGCCATGTCCTTTGAGCTGTCTGCAGAGACTGAAACCCCCACCAGGTGGAAGAAGTTAACTGTATACTGCCCACAAGCACACAGAGTCCAAACTATTTGGAACCAGAAGGCTGATGGTGCTGACTCCCAATTACCACACCACCAACCAATGAAGAATGTCCACGAGCTGATCACACAGCCCACAAACTCCCTCCTTTACCTTGTCTTTATAAACTTTACCCTGAGAGCCTTTGGAGAGTTTGGGTCTTTTAAGCGCTAGCTGCCCTGTACTCCTTGCTGGGCGCCCAGCAATAAATGCTGCAGTTTACTTCACCACAAGCCAGTGTCAGAAGATGGGCTTCACTGCACACAAGCAAGTGGACCAAAGTTTGCTTCGGTAACAGAAACAGTTACTGGCTACTCTTAGGGGAAACAGCACAGAGACAGCAGAATGGCATCCACCCCCATCTTTCATCTTTCGGTGAAAGAGGCCTATTTGCTTATCTGAAAGCTTCAGCCTGAGGGGCAGGCTTCTGATTTCACACACTCTAGAAGTCTACTGATGGAGAAGGTGATGGCACCCCACTCCAGTACTCTTGCCTGGAAAATCCCATGGGTGGAGGAGCCTGGTGGGCTGTAGTCCATGAGGTTGCGAAGAGTCGGACATGACTGAGCGACTTCACTTTCACTTTTCACTTTCATGCACTGGAGAAGGAAATGGAACCCACTCCAGTGTTCTTGCCTGGAGAATCCCAGGAGAGGGGGAGCCTGGTGGGCTGCCATCTATAGGATCGCGCAGAGTCGGACATGACTGAAGCGACTTACCAGCAGCAGCAGTAGCAGAGGTCTACTGAAGTAAAGAGCAGAAAGGATGGCAGTCCACATTTGCACTAGCCCCCTGCCTCAGTCCACATTGCTGGCATCTCCCAGAAAGGAGCTTGTGCACACACCTAGAGTCCCAGATTTTGTGGCTGCTACCACAATCTTGATTACCTGGCTCTGGTAGCCAGCAGGGCTTACATTCACAAGTTCTATAGGACTGTAGCAAGAGAAAAAGTTTGTAACAAGCCATGCCGCTTCCCTCCCCGGGCACAGTGCAGAGGGAACTGACTGAGATGCCCAGTCTTTCTGTGAAAGAGGTCTATGAGCTTAGCTCTATCACGGTGGCCCAAGGGCTAGGCTTCTAGTTAAACACACATCTAGGGGCCAAATGCAATCCTTTCCAGGGACCACAGAGGCTTGCAGCTAATATGGAGGCTGACGGCTGCCATCTTCATGCCCTTCTTTGCCCCAACCGACAGGTATCTCTGAGAAAAATTGTGTGCACACACTGAATGCCCCAGCTTTTGTAGCTGTTGCCCAGAGGCCCATCCCTTCATAGCCTGACTCTGATGGCCAGCGGGGCTTGTGTTCACCAGTTCAACATGTAAAACACTGATAAACAGAAACCTCAATTAAAGAGTCAGAAGAGGGAGCTCTCACACCACAACTCCACAATGACAGAGCTCAACAGGAAGCAAGACTCTTCTTGCCTAGCTTTGTTTACTACATCCCTTCCAACATCCTTTCCCCTCCATCGCCATGAGGGGGTTCTTACATAAGGTTCATGATGATTGCAGACCCAAACTGCAATTCCCTGCTGATCCTGAATACATCCATTTGGGGAAACATCTGGCAGTCTGTTTTAGGTCAACATTTTGGTGGCCTGTGTGGGGACCAGAGAAGACCCCCCCACAACCCCCACAAAGACTACAGGGCTGGTGTATCTTATCTCCCGCTTTTTGTCCTGAATTTCTTCCAGTCAATTGGTGGGCAACAATGTTTCACAGTACACATATTTATAAGATCTTTAAAAATGTTGATACTTTTCTCCTGATGCTGGGAAAGATTGAGGGCAGGAGGAGAATGAGGGCAACAGAGGACAAGATGGTTGGATGGCACCGCCAACTCAATGGACATGAGTTTGAGCAAACTCTGGGAGACAGTGAAGGACAGGGAAGCTTGGTGTGCTGCAGTCCACAGGGTCACAAAGAGTTGGATACAACTTAGCAACTGAACAACAACAACACACATTTCTCCATAAATACTACTTAAAAAAAATTTAATTTCTGGAGTAGTCTGGTTTATTGCTGTGTATGTCATCTAATATTTTCCCTAATGATACTACTTATTTTAAGTGATTGATTTAAAAAACAGGAAAAATATGTCAAGAGAATGAGAAGGCAAGCTGCACATCAGAAATACTTGCAAAAAATATATCTGGTACGGGAGTTATCCAAAATATACAAACAACTCTTAAAAATCAAAATAAGAAAACCTCATTTTAAAAAGACAAAAAGATCTGAACAGACACCTCACCAATAAAGATAACAGATGGTAAATAAGCACATGAAAAGATGCTCCATATCGTGTCATCAGGGAAGTGCAAATTAAAACAAGATACCACTACACACCTATTAGGATAGCTAAAAATCTAGAAAACTGACAAGGATAAGCAACACCATTCATTGCTGATGGGAATGCAAAATGAAACAGCCTCTTCAGAAGCTAGTTCAACAATTTCTTACAAAACTAAACATGCTCTTACCATTATTCAGCAATCACTCCTTGGTATTTACCCAAATGAACTGAAAACTTATATCCACACATGGATGTTAATAGCAGCTTCATTCACAACTGCCAAAATTTGGAAGCAACCATGACCTTCATAAGGGAATAAACAAAACTGGTATATTCAGACAATGGAATACTATTCAGTGCTCAGAAGAAATGAGCTATCGTGCTATGAAAAAACAAGGAGGAAAATTTAAATGCAGGAAAGTGAAAGAAGCCAATCTAAATCCAATCATATGACATTCTGGAAAAGACAAAACTCTGAAAACACTAAAAAGATCAGCGGTTTCCAGGGATGAGGGATGTGGACGGGATGAATAGGTGGATCACAGAGAATTTTTAGGGTAGCAAAAATACTCTATATGATTATACAACAATGGATAAATATATTGTACAACACAAAGAGTGAACCCTAATGTAAACTACTGACTTTGGGTGATTATAATGTGTCAATGTAAGTTTATCAGTGGTGACAAATGTACCACTCTGGTGGGTAATGTTGGCAGTGGGGGAGGCTATGCATGTGTTGGGGGTAAGGGATATATGGCAAACCTCTGTACCTTCCTCTTAATTTGGCTGTAAACCTAAACCATCTCTAAAAGTCTTTTAAAAAGAAAATTATCTACCTATGCCTTTAAAAAACATTTTTATTATGAAAAATTTCAAATATACAAAGGAGAGCAATAAACAAGCACATACTCATCACCTATGTTTCACGACTGTTTACAGAGTGCCATATTTGATTTATGTATACTTTGCTAACTACTGTAAATTAGGTATGTGGACTTCCCTGGTGGTCCACTGGCTAAGACTCTGCGTTTCCAAAACAGCACCCCCACCCACCCTTTGGTCCTTGGTCAGGGAACTAGATCTCGTGTTCCACAACTAAGAGTTTGCATGCCAGCAGCTAAGACCAGGTGCAGCCAAATAAATACATAAAAATTAAAATTAGAAAAAAAAAGTGGAAAGGAATGAGTTCCATTTACAGAAGTGGGGAAGGGAGAGGGAGAGGAGGATGGGGGTGAGACAGGAAGAAAGGAGTCAGGCTCCAGAAGTGGGAGGATCTTCCTAGGAGAGGAGGGCTCAGGTGATGCTCATCCAAGGGGAACCAACAAGCCAAGGAGCTATTAGTTCACATTAATTTTGGTAGTGTATTGCATTATAAGGAGGCTCAGAGTTGAATGATCAGTTTTGACAGGCTCCTTTTCCCTGTTGTCACTGTTTGTCTCAGGCCAAGCAGAGCAGGAGAAAAAAACTTGTCAGGGATGCAGAACCAATGAGAATGTCTTCTTGGATGAGGTAGAGCTTATGTTCCAAATAGGAAGGAAACCCTTGAGGAAACAGTATGCCAGGGCAACCCATGACCCAGTTACAGTCTTTCATGGGTATTGGACGCCTGGGTGTGGTGGTGGAGGGGGACTTTCAGCACCAGGTCTCACCAGTCTTTACCCCAGATACCACCCAAGGCAAGGCAATGGCTTCCTCTGGCCAACGCCCATTATATGCTCAACTTTTCTAGAATTAGGGGTATTCAGTTTATATCTTGGGACCAGAATAAGCTAAATAACTGGATGGATGAGAAGGAAAGGATTTTTTCCCCTTGATAACACAGAGAAGGGGCTACCAAAAAGGACCAAGAAGAAGTGGTGCAGATCATGGTGCTTCCCAACCTTTACCCAGGGCAAGAAAGTTAGGGTGTAGATTAAGCTGATATAATAAAGACCCCAAGATATTATTATCTGAATATCATACATTTATTTCTCCCTCATATAAGAGTCTAGGGATGAGCAGTCCAGGACTGGTGGGATAGCTCTGTCTTCCTGAACAAGCAGTTTCCATCTTTGGGGCAAAGGTGAGTATTAAAATTCTCATTATCTCCTAGGTAATAGAGTAGAGGAAGGGCAGAGGAAGCAAGCACAGAAATACTAATCATCCCTTTTGCTCACATCTCATTGGTTGGGTAAAATGGACTTCATAAAAATAAAAACTCTTAAAAAACCCTTTTGTGTATCAAAGGCCATTTCAAGAAAGTGAAGGGCTTCACTGGTGGTCCAGTGGTTAAGAACACACCTTCCAATGCTAGGGGTGTGGGTTCCATGCTTGCTGGGGGAACTAAGATCCCACATGATGCGGGATGATTAAGCCTGTGTGTCCCAACTAGAGAGTCCAGGCGATCTGCATGAAACAGTGAAGATACTGAATGTCTCAGCTAAGACCCAACTCAACCAAAAAAAATTTTTTAAGCCTTCTTCAGTTGCATAATATAAAATATCAATGGGTCACCCAGCTCTTCATCTTTTTCTCCTTAGAATTTACTCTCTTACATAGTATAAGACTTATTTTTTTAAATGTTTATCTTCTTCACTAGAAATTAGCTCCGTGAAGGCAATGATTTCTGTTTAATTCTGTTAAACACACAAAACTGTTATCTCTAAAGCCTGGATTAGAACAAAGGCTGGCACACAGTAGGCACTTGATACAAAAATTTTAAATGACACAGACACACACATAAACACAAATACAAACCTGCTTAATCAAGAGTAAATGAAGAAAATCTTATACATGACAAGAAAAATTGCATAAACTGTAACAGAGCAGAAAGATATTTTCAGCACAATAACCAGATTAAAAAGGAAATCCAAAAGTTCATTGCCATTGATCACACTCAACCAAGTGGAAAAGGTTTAATCAGTGTGCCCTAAATGAATTAGTTCATGTCCTAAAGAGAATTAACAGCCAGACTCAAACTCTCATCTTCTTAGGATGGGAAGTCTCTAGATGGTCCTAACATCTACAAACTACTAGTAAGGCATGAGTTTTAAATAATGCTATAAGATCAAGCCAATATATCACAATAAGACAATGGGTTGTATAGCTGCAGATAAACAAAATTTAGTACCTCATTATGAGGGACAACTTCAGCTTCTTCAGCATTACTGGTTGGGGCATAGACTTGGATTACTGTGATATTGAATGGTTTGCCTTGGCTTAAAGCTCAACATTCAGAAAAAGAAGATCATGGCATCTGGTCCCATAACTTCATGTAATGAATTAGTTCATGTCCTAAAGAGAATTAACAGCCAGACTCAAACTCTCATCTTCTTAGGATGGAAGTCTCTAGATGGTCCTAACATCTACAAACTACTAGTAAGGCATGAGTTTTAAATAATGCTATAAGATCAAGCCAATATATCACAATAAGACAATGGGTTGTATAGCTGCAGATAAACAAAATTTAGTACCTCATTATGAGGGACAACTTCAGCTTCTTCAGCATTACTGGTTGGGGCATAGACTTGGATTACTGTGATATTGAATGGTTTGCCTTGGCTTAAAGCTCAACATTCAGAAAAAGAAGATCATGGCATCTGGTCCCATAACTTCATGGGAAATAGATGGGGAAACAGTGGAAACAGTGTCAGACTATTTTTGGGGGCTCCAAAATCACTGCAGATGGTGACTACAGCCCTGAAATTAAAAGATGCTTACTCCTTGGAAGAAAAGTTATGACCAACCTAAATAGCATATTGAAAAGCAGAGACATTACTTTCCCAACAAAGGTCCGTCTAGTCAAGGCTATGGTTTTTCCTGTGGTCATGTATGGATGTGAGAGTTGGACTGTGAAGGAAGCTGAGCTCTGAAGTCTTGATGCTTTTGAACTGTGATGTTGGAGAAGACTCTTGAGAGTCCCTTGGACTGCAAGGAGATCCAACCAGTCCATTCTGAAGGAGATGAGACCTGGGATTTCTTTGGAGGCAATGATGCCGAAGCTGAAACTCCAGTACTTTGGCCACCTCATGCGAAGAGTTGACTCACTGGAAAAGACTCTGATGCTGGGAGGGATTGGGCGCAGGAGGAGAAGGGGACGACAGAGGATGAGATGGCTGGATGGCATCACTGACTCGATGGACATGAGTCTGAGTGAACTCTGGGAGTTGGTGATGGACAGGGAGGCCTGGCGTGCTGCGATTCATGGGGTTGCAAAGAGTTGGACACGACTGAGCGACTGAACTGAACTAATGAGGAATAACATCAGAGTATAAAGTAAAAACATCTGTGCTACAGGCATGGGTATAAAAGATTTTATCAACATTGCAAGTGAAGTTTAAACTGAACTTCCCTGGTGGTCCAGTGCTAAGATGACACACTTTCAATGCAGGGCACCAGGGTTGATCCCTGGTCAGGGAACTAGATCCCACAAGTTGCAACTAAGAATTTGTATGCCACAACGAAAACTGAAGATGCTGCATGCTGCAACTAAGACCCACCTTAGCCAAAGAAATATTAAAAACAACAATAAGTGAAGTTTAACTGTAAAATCAGAATCACTTGCTTGGATTGATATCAGCTTGGAGTAAGAAATCAGGTACCATATTTAGACCAAAAATCAGTGAATTCATCACTGGTCTGAGTAATTTTTTTTCTTTAGGCCTAAGTAAGTTTAGAGTAACCCTGGGGGATTTTCTGGAATAAGTTATAACTTAATCCTTAGAAAGTATTAAAATAAGTATTCCTACACCTCCAGAAAATGAGAATAAAGGAATGATGATGTGAATCTTACAATATTAATATATTTTAGATTAGATATAATGCAAGTTTGAGTGTTTTAAAACCATTACATTTGTTTGTGTTCAAGGTTTGAAGTATTCAATTATACTAAATCTCTTTAAGTTGTTCAGAGGGAATTTATCTTTCTCAGATGGTAAAGAGTCTGCCTGCAATGTGGGAGACCTGAGTTCGATTCCTGGGTCAGGAAGATCCCCTGGAGAAGAAAATGGCAACCCACTCCAGTACTCTTGCCTGGAAAATCCCATGGATGGAGGAGCCTGGTGGGCTACAGTCCATAGGGTCGCAAAGAGTCAGACATTACTGAGTGACTTCACTTTCAGTTTAAGAAAAATAATTTTCAAATTTTTATTAGATATAAGTATTATCTTATATATAATTATATATATATTATAATATACAATCTATTTCTGCTTTACTGACTATGCCAAAGCCTTTGACTGTGTGGATCACAATAAACTAGAAAACTCTGAAAGAGATGGGAATACCAGACCACCTGACCTACCTCTTGAGAAACCTGTATGCAGGTCAGAAAGCAAGTTAGAACTGGACATGGAACAACAGAAAGTGAAAAGAAAGTGAAGTTTCATGGTGTCCGATTCTTTGTGACCCCATGGACTGTAGCCTACCAGTCTCCTCCATCCATGGAATTTTCCAGGGAAGAGTACTGGAGTGGGTTGCCATTTCCTTCTCCAAGGGATCTTCCCAACCCAGGGTTCGAACCTGGGTCTCCCACACTGCAGGCAGATGCTTTACCATCTGAACCACTAGTTCCAAATAGGAAAAGGAGTATGTCAAGGCTATATATTGTCACCCTGCTTATGTAACTTACATGCAGAGTACATCATGAGAAACACTGGGCTGGAGGAAGCACAAGCTGGAATCAAGATTGCTGGGAGAAATATCAATAACTTCAGATATGCAGATGACACCACCCTCATGGCAGAAAGTGAAAAGGAACTAAAGAGCCTCTTAATGAAAGTGAAAGAGGAGAGTGAAAAAGTTGGCTTAAACTTCAACATTCAGAAAACTAAGATCATGGCATCCAGTCCTATCACTTCATGGCAAGTAGATGGGGAACAGTGGAAACAGTGGCTGACTTTATTTTTCTGGGCTCCAAAATCACTGCAGATGGTGATTGCAGCCATGAAATTAAAAGACACTTACTCCTTGGAAGGAAAATTATGACCAACCTAGACAGCATATTAAAAAGCATATTGGCAAAGCATTACTTTGCCAATAAAAGTCCATCTAGTCAAGGCTATGGTTTTTCCAGTAGTCTTGTATGGATGTGACAGTTGGACTATAAAGAAAGCTGAGTGCAGAAGAATCAATGTTTTTGAACTGTGGTCTTGGAGAAGACTCTTGAGAGTCCCTTGGACTGCAAAGAGATCCAACCAGTCCATCCTAAAGGAGATCAGTCCTGGGTGCTCATTGGAGAGACTGATGTTGAAGCTGAAACTCTAATACTTTGGCCACCTTATGCGGAAAGCTGACTCACTGGAAAAGACCCTGATGTTGGGAAAGATTGAGGGCAGGAGGAGAAGGGGATGACAGAGGATGAGATGGTTGGATGGCATCACTGACACAATGGACATGGGTTTGGGTGGACCTGGGAGTCGGTGATGGACAGGGAGGCCTGGTGTGCTGTGGACATGGGGTCACAAAGAATCGGACATGACTGAATGACTGAACTTAACCGAACTGATTATATAATTTGACTATTAAATTATTGCATTAGTAGTTTCATTCCATGCATATACATACACATATGAATCTATCACTTTTTCATAATTCATTTTCCTGATCTACTTCCATAGATTTCTCCAGAAAATGCCCAAGATTCTAACTGGTTCTAACTGTTCAGAGTGGCAAGTTCTCCATATCAAAGTTTACCTTCATATATCCACTCAGATAAAACAGGAATATATTCCCCACACCTTTCTGTTCCTCATTACTCTGAATAGAAATGATTCACACTCTAAAAATTTTAGGCTCCAACTGCTTTACTTTAACCGTTAGTTGAAAATGGCTCATTCTTTCTGCCAGTAACGTCTTACCTAATATCTCCAGTTTCAAAGAAATTACCCATAAGCTTCTTAAACCAAGTTTACAACCCACCCATGAAAGATTTCGTTACAATTCTATCTTATTATATTCTATCATATAATGTTTAAATCCACACTAAAAGTAGAAAACCAAATAATCCCTGTAAGCTGAAGAGACATTCATTAAACTGAAAGATCCATTACTCTCTTAGCTGGCCAATCTTTATTTTTAAAAAGTATTTCATTGGAGTTTCTTGCTGGTGCAGTGGATAAAAATCCTCCTGCCTCAAAACAACAACAGTGAATCCACTTGCCAATGCAGGGGACATGGGTTCCATCACTGCTCCAGGAAGATTCCACACGCCTCAAAGTGATTAAGCCCCTGTGCCACAACTACTTAAGCCCACACACCTAGAGCCCGTGCTCGGCAATAAAAGAGGCCATCGCAACAAGCCCAAGCACCTCAACAAAGAGTAGCCACTCGCTGCAACTACAGAAAGCGGTCACACAGCAATGAAGACCCAGCGTAGCCAAAAATAAATTAAAAAAAATTTTTTTTATTGTGACATGCTGGATCTTTCATTGGGTGCACAGGCTCCAGAGGCATAGGTTTCATAGTTGCAGCATGCAGGCTCTCCAGTTAAGGTTTGCTGAATTAGTTGTCTCATGGCATGTGGGATCTTAGTTCCTCAACTAGGGATCAAACATGCATTCTCTGCATTAGAAAGTGGACTCTCAACCACTGGACCACCAGGGAAGTCCCCCAATATTTCTTTAAAGGTCTATAGCAAGTCCTTGCAACAATGATTTTAATTCCCTAGGAGAAAGCCTGGCAATAAGTTTTATTATGTGAATTAAAAAAAAATTCTTATTGTGAAACAAACAAATATTAGTTTTTATCAACAAATAAAACATAACAATTCTTTCAGCTTTACGAAGGGTGTATATTTAACTTTCATATACTTGTTATGAGGTTTCTCCTCAGGATAAATAATTATGCCATATAAAAGATTTAAGGCCTTTTCACATGTGTAGCAAACATGGTATATACACATTAGGACTCTAATTCCAAGAGGCAAAAACTCAAATCAAATTAACTGAAGCAAAAAAAGAGAAAATTTATTGGATCACAAAAATGAAAATGTCAAAGATGGTGTAGGTTTCAGACATGACTGGATCCACATCAAACAACATCTTCATATTTCTGTCTATTATCTCCAATTTCTTTGTATTGGATTTATCTTGGGAAGGCTTTATGTGGTAACAGAAAGGCTACTGGTAAGTTTTTATCAAATCCTTGACATTTGCAATTCCAGTGCGGGTGGGGAGGGCACAGAAAGAAAAGATCTTTTCTCATTACCCATAACAGTACCTTCCTAGGGCTCTACTGGTCTAGACAGGGCCATTTGAAAACCCTTCATTTCTAGTTAGGTTGAGGAAAATAATTGATCACTCTCTCCCTGATTAAATAATTTCATCAGAATGATAGGTATTGAGGATGAGTTAAGTCTCAAATGCAGCATAAGACAGATCCAAAAGTAATAGATGGCTACTACTCAGGTTATTTCAAATAAGGGATGCTTGTGAACTGGAGACTTTTCCATATTACCACATTCATATTAGTAGAATTACTAACTGAAGAATTCATTGATATTTATTTAATAAGGACCAAGTGGTGACTACATGTTTTCTTATTACACATAATCAGAGAGTTTTTCTATTATGAATTTTCTGATGTCGTCTAAGGGTTGAAGCACGGCTAAAATTGTTCCCACATTCATTACAGTTATAGGGTTTTTCTCCGGCATGAATTCTCTGGTGTAGCCTAAGGGACAAGACCTGATGGAAAGCCTTCCCACACTCATTACATTCGTAGGGTTTCTCTCCAGTATGAATTCTATGATGTTGATTAAGGTATGAGCCACAACTGAAGGCCTTCCCACACTTGTTACATTCATAGGGTTTCTCTCCTGCATGACTTCTTTTATGATGAATTAGAACTAAAGCATCACTGAACGCTTTCCCACATTTATTGCATTCAAAAGGCCTCTCTCCAGTATGAATTCTATGATGTCGATTAAGTTGTGAGTCAGTCCTAAAAAACTTCCCACATTTGATGCACTCATAGGGCTTTTCACCGGTGTGAATTCTCTGATGTTGATTAAGGTGTGAGCGATAGCCAAAGGTCTTCCCACATTCGTTACATTTAAAGGGTTTCTCTCCTGTATGAATTCTCTGATGCAGAGTAAGGGCTATGCGTCTGCTGAAGGCTTTTCCACATTGATTACATTCATAGGGTTTCTCTCCAGTGTGAATTCTCTGATGTTGATTAAGGTGTGCGCTCTGTCTGAAGGCTTTGTTACATTCCTTACATTCATATGGTTTCTCTCCTGTGTGAATTCTCTGATGTTCAACAAGGAAGGCATAACGGCTAAAGGCCTTCCCACATTCATTGCATGCAAAGGGTTTCTCTCCAGTGTGGATTCTCTGATGTTGAGCAAGGTGTGCACTCTGTCGGAAGGCTTTGTTACATTCCTTACATTCATATGGTTTCTCCCCAGTATGAGCTCTCTGATGCTCAATGAGAAAAAAGTCATGGCTGAAGCCCTTGCCACAGTCATTGCATGCAATGGTTTCTCTCTACTGTGAATTCTCTGAGGTTGAGGAAAATATGAGTAACAGCTAAAGGCATTGCCATATTCATCATATCCATGGGGTGATTTTCCAAAATGAGTTGCTTGATGTTGAGTAAGTAATGAATGGAAACTTAAGAGGTTTGAAAAATCATTACTTTCATAAGATTTCTCCCCAGGAGAAATTTCTACATCTTTACTAAGGTATGTGCTCTGGTTGAATTCTTCACATTCATTACCTATCAAAGATTCCTTCTCAGCATGCAGTCTTTTCTGTTCAATTAGAACTGAATTTGGGGGGAACATTTTGTTAAAAATACCAAATTTATGTACTTGCTCTACTGGGGGAACTCTCTGTTGTGTTAAAAGTACTGACTTCAAGAGAATGTTTCTCTCAGAATTATTATATTCATTGTCTCTCTTCACAGCAGAAATTTCCTTAAGAGTTGCCACTTGCCTGAAATGCCTCTCCTGATTTCCTTGACGCTGCTCAAATTCAGCCTCATATTTCCAGGCTTCTCTGAAACTGGAACATTCAAGGCTACAACTTGTAAGTCTTTTTGTTATCACCCCCTGCGATATTTCCTCTTCATCAGTGTACCACTTTGGAGATAGTGCCTTGATCTCATACCAAGACTCCCAGTCTGAAAAATATCAAGAAAACAAATGTCTCCTTTTCACCATTGCAAGGAGAAAGAAAATCATTATAGAAGGAATTAAAGAATTTACTTGAGGGAAAGAGGGCAGAAAGTAGTGGTTCTTTTTTTTTTTTTTTTTATCAATTTACATTCCTGGCAGCAACATGAAATACATGTCTTCAAACTGATTCACACTGGCTAACATCATTCTAAAAATCTTTACCCCTACAAGTAAAGAGCACCTCATTATTGTGTTACTTTGCAAA
Organism: Aepyceros melampus; assembly: GCA_006408695.1. NCBI lineage: Eukaryota > Metazoa > Chordata > Mammalia > Artiodactyla > Bovidae > Aepyceros > Aepyceros melampus. The sequence continues at coordinate 40,071 of SJXQ01012821.1, read as the reverse complement.
TCTCTGAAAATTGAGCATTTTCATATACATTTTTGTATCTTTTATATATTTTTGTATATTTTTAATTATACTGGCATCTTTTTTTAAGTGGCTTATAGAAGTCATTATAAATAAGTGGTACACAGAGTCGGACACAACTGAAGTGACTTAGCAGCAGCAGCATGGTGTTATAAGTATTTTTCTCCCTCAAATCATCACTTTTTATTGTCACAGGTCATCTTCATTCATAATGTTTCTGATAAAGTTTGAACTCAAATCTCCCAGGCTTTTCATTATAGAGTCTGGCTTTGCAGTCATTTTAAGAAAGATTTTTCCAAAATCCAATATTATGCAAATATCATCCATAACTTTTACAAAAATCTTTTTGTACCACTAATTTGAAAAGCTATTTTTATTAAATACCAAATTCTCACATATATATATGGGTGTATTTTTGAAATTTCTTTATTGTTCCACTGACCTATTTCACTGTTCTTATATCAGACCAATCTCATAGATAAAAAGCAAGATTCTTAAATATCAAAACTTGAATCAGGTTGTATATTAAATGAATAATACACATAACCAAGTAAGCAACTGAGAAATATATAAATTGTTCATCAGTAGGAAACCCTTTACTATATTATTATATTATTCTCTGTACTTTCACGTTTTTTAATTCATCAATAAAAAATAAAAAAAATTTTCCTGAAATAAAAACTCAAATCTCCATCCTGAAAGAGAATATATCTACTAGGAAAAAGTGACCCAAAATGGTCAAGATTGAAACATGCCCCACTAAAATGACTTTAAAATCAAAGAACCTTCTAAGAGATCAGAACAAAATATAGAGGTACTTACACAAAAGAGAAAATATCAAGCTGGCATCAGGATTCTTTGTAACAACATTCAATACCAATACACTATAAGAAACTTAAGAAAAGAATGGCCAACTATGAACAAGGTAGAGCTTAGGGGACATCATTTGCATGAACTCTTTTTGAGGAAATTGCTAAAGAACAGATTTCAGTCAATCAAGAGATGTCTAGAGAAACTTCAACAAAAGAAACTAGTGGAAAACACTACATATATTTAGCTACAAAAGAAACACTACATATATTTAGCTAGAAATAAAACAAAAGAAAAAGTTAGGATAATTTGACAGAAAAATAAGTGAAAGAAAGTGAAAGTGTTAGTTGCTCAGTCGTCTTTGACTCTTTGAGACTCCATGGACTGTAACCTGCCAGGCTGCTCTGCCCATGGAATTCTCCAGGCAAGAATACTGGAGTGGTTTGCCATTTCCTTCTTCAGGGGTTCTTCCTGACCCAGGGATTGAACCTGGATCTTCTGCACTGCCAGCAGACTCTTTACCATCTGAGCCACCAGAACATGTAAATATAATATGCCTGGACAATGTAAAAACCATACAACTAACAAAATTTGGGAAGAGAGGGTGAGGAATATAATAAGGCTACTTTTTGACTCATCCGTAAAGTGAAAGTCGCTCAGTTATGTCCAGCTCTTTGCGACCCCATGGACTATACAGTCCATGGAATTCTCCAGGCCAGAATACTGGAGTGGGTAGCCTTTCCCTTCTCTAGGGCATCTTCCCAACCCAGGGATCAAGCCAGGGTCTCCCGTATTGCAGGCAGATTCTTTACCTGCTGAGCCACAAAGGAAGCCCAAGAATACTAGAATGGATAGCCTATTCACTTCTGCAGTGGATCTTCCCAACCCAGGAATCAAGCCAGGGTCTCCTGCCTTGTAGCCAGATTCTTTACCAATTGAGCTATCAAGGAAGCTTTTTAGGAAGGAAGAATAACTTACCTTTTTCATCTGTAAAAGGTAAAAAAAAAATCAAAGGCTAATTTTTAAAGCTGACCAATCAAGTAATAGAAGGAATAAACACTGTTTAAAGAAACATGAAGGTCTCTTTATGTTTTTCCTTAAACACTGTTGAAAGAAACATGAAGGTAAACACCAGATCAAAAGAAAAATCTAATTATTATAAAAACTACAGTATTACATGACCAAAAAAAAGGCTAGGAAAACAGACAAGTGAAAGTCTTTTTTAACAACTGTAAAAATCAGAAAACATAAAACAATACACAGAATTAAGCCTAAACATACTTTAAAAATGTGGCTGGACTTTCACTTATTAAATTGAAATGATATCCAGCTGATATACTGCCTATAAACCCCACGTTTAAATCAAAGTGCTTTTACACAGTTGAAAATAAAAAGATTGGTAAAGGCCAATCTTTTGTTTCTTGCTTTAAAAAAAGCAAGAAACAGATTCTCCCCAAGGGCCTTCAGAAGGAAAGCAAGCTTCTAATATTTTGATTTTAGCCCTGCAAGATCTATTTTGACTTCTGACCTCCAGAGCTATAAGATAATAAATATGTGTTTTTTCAGCCACCAAATTTATGGTAATTTGTTACAGTAGCCATAAGAAACTAATACAGAGAGCAGATTGGTACAACTTTTTGGGGGAGGAATTTGGCAATTCCTAATATTACATACCCACTTACTTAGCAATCTTGGAAACAACCCTGAAAATAACACTTCAACAACAGAAAAATACGTATGCACACGGTTAGTTATTGCAGCATTGTTTGTAATTGTAAACTACTGCAAACATCCTAAATGTCCACATACTAGAGAGTATTGAATAAATTACCACAATATCCACATGATGGGGTATTCTGCAGCCATTAGAAAAATGAAGAAGCTCTCCAGGAGCTAATACGGAGTGATTCCCTGTACAGCTGACCTGTGAACAATGCAGGGGCTAGGGGCATAAATTTACAGTCGGCCCTCCAAATCTACAGTTCAGCATCCATGGATTCAACCAATCTCAAATTGTGTAGTATTTATTGAAAAAAATCTGCATGTAAGTGGACACTTAGATGCGAATCCTTGTCTCTTCAACTAATGTGCATGTATAACTGATAAAAACTCTATAAAGAAATCTAGAAGTGAAAAAAAAGAAATCTAGAAATGAATATAATTCTGTCCATAAAGGGGAAGGAGTGTAAAGGAAGAAGATTTAAGGTTTAGGTAGAAGTAGGGGGTCCCTAGTGGCTCAGTGGTAAAGAATCCACCTGAAATGCAAGAGATGTGGGTTTGATTCCTGGGCAGGGAAGATCCACTGGAGGAGGGCATGTCAACCCACTCCAGAATTCTTGCTTGGAGAATCCCCGGACAGAGGAGCCTGGCAGGCTACAGTCCACAAGATCACAAACAGCCGGACATGACTGAAGTGACTTAGCACACATGCACACATCCTTGAGAGTATAACTTGATAGAAATAGAGCAGGAACAATCCCCTGATGTTCAGGGCAGCCACCTCAAGTGCAAGGCAGTCTTTTCATGACCACTTTGGCCATCACCTTACAACGGCCCTCCCTGCCCAGTCCCCAGTCACTCACCTGCATGTTGACCATCCAACATCTCTCTCTCCACCATCCAAGGTTCCTTTCCTTGTTCCAGTAAGGAGATCATGTTGGGCTTAGAAATGGAGAGTCCTGTTTATAGAGGAAGAAAAATGAGAAGCAAGAGACAGACAGACAGATAAACAAATCCACTTGCTATTGCTGTTCCAGTGACTCAATCCCTTGGTCACTAGGCAAGAAAGGATATTAGAGAAAGGGCCAGAGAATAAAAAGCTTGTAAGGAGGATGAGAAAGACAAACCTTCTGTCATAGCAGCAATTCTCAAAGTACTAGAGCAGAAAAGAACTGCTGTCTTGGAACCAAACAGAAATGCAAATTCTCAGGCTGCCCCAACCCAGACCCTACTGAATCAGAAATCACAATGGTTCTCAAATATTAATGAGCATCAGAACCATTTGGAGGGCTCGGGCTACTCCCAGATACTATAGGTCTATAATGGGACCCCATAATTTGCAATTTTAAAAATTCCCACGACATAGTCATGCTGCTATTCCAAACCATCATTCAGTAGCAAAAGGAACTACATTTATAACTCTGTGAAAATACTTCAAATAATTTCTTGGGAACAAGAAGTAGAAATCCAGCTAAGCATTTCAGATGCCCTAGATATTCCCAATGGAGGAAACTAATACACCTCATAGGGAAGATTTGAATTATGGGGGTATACATCCTTACCAAGCCATACCAAGTTCCTGTAGTTCTCCAACATGACATCTCTGTACAAATCCTTCTGAGATGAGTCCAGCCATTCCCATTCCTCTTGAGAAAATTCAGAGCTACATCCCTGAAGGTCACCAATCCCTGAAATTTAAAAAAAAAGAAAAACAAAAAACAAAACTTCTTGAGACTTTCCAAACAGTGCAGTGGTTAAGACTCCATGTTTCCAATGCAGGGGGTGTAGTTTAATCTCTGGTCAAGGAACTAAGATCCCACATATTACATGTTACGGACAAAAAAAAAAGAAAAAGAAAAGAATTTTTGTTTACCAAGTACTCCCAAACAGTCCAAGCATCTTCCTCCATCTCTATCAGAAGAATTTAACTCAGTTGATCATCTCCTCCTTGAAATGCTTTCTCCTCTTGACTCCCAGGACCCACACACTCTTTTGGATTTCCTTCTACATCAGTCCTTCTCAGTCTCTTTTGCTGGTTCCTCCTCCTCTTGTCAGTCTTTTGTCAGCCTTTGAATGCTCTAAGCTCACTCCCTAGACCTCTTTCCTACCTATATTCACGACAACCTACCCTCAAGATAACCTTAACCTGTCCCATGGCTTTAACTCACTGCATTCAGTCAGTTCAGTCATGTCCAACTCTGTGACCCCACGGACTGTAGCCCACCAGGCTCCTCTGTCCAGGGATTTTCCCAACAAGAATACTGGAATTGGTCACCATGCCCTCCTCCAAGGGATCTTCTCCATCCAGGAATCGAACCCAAGTCTCCTGTATCTCTGCATTGCAGATGGATTCTTATACCACTGAGCCACTGGGAAAGCCCTTAAATACATTAACAACTCTCAAATTCACATCTCCAGTCCTAAAGTCTAGATATATAACCAATACTCTATTTGGATATCCAACAGGTCTCTCTAATTTATCTGGAACTTAAATCTTGATTCTTATCTCATCCCAGCCCATCTTCCCATCTCAGGAAATAGCATGACCATATACACAATTGCCCAGGTCAAAAATCTTTGTAGTTATTAATGATTTCCTTCTTTCTCTCACACTCCACAACCAAACCCTGATCAAATGCCATATTTCCTATCTCCAATAGATACTCAGAATCTCACAGCTCCAATGCCACCACCGTGATCCAGGCAGCTATCACCTTCCACCTAGATTACTAAGCATCTCCTGACTGGACTCCTTGCTTCCACTCTTACTTCCTTGCTTTTGATTTTCCTTCCTTTTAAAATATAAATCAGATCACATCACCAGCACTTTAGTGGTTCTCCTTCACCCTGAGAACAAAAATCAAAGCTCTGGTCATGACTTTCAAGGGCCTGCTTAATTTGGTCCCCAGCTATTCCCTTAATCTCACAGTGCATATTTTCCTCTGATGATACTGGGTTATTGCTATCCCTGAAATACATCAAACATGCTCCCACCACAGTAACTTTGCACTTGCTATTTCTTCTACCATTTTTTGTCTTTTTTAAATAGGAATTTAATTGCTTTATAATACTGTTTTAGTTTCTGCTGTACAACAAAGTGAATCAGCTATTTGCATACATATATCTCCTCCCTCTTGGACTTCCCTCCTGCCCCACCTCATCACACCTTCTACTTTTAAAGCTCTTTCCCAGATCTCAACAAAACTTCCTCCCTATGTTCACTGAGGTTTCTCTTTGCTTAAATGTCACTTCCAAAAACAAACAAACAAACAAAAATTCCTTGACCTCCCTAGTTAAAAGAGCACTTGATAATCACACTCCATCCTTTCATTCCAACACAACAAATCACAATCCATCTAAAGATGAAACGTTCTGTTCCATTATACATTTCAGCACAACACTGAGTTAAAAAAATAAAAAAGATACTAAATGTTTTGTAGAAGGATTATCTGAACAAACAGTGGAGAGGGAGAAGTGAAGAGAGTGCTCACTGGACCACCTGGGACTCTCCAAAGTCCTAAAAACTGACATGGAATTTCTGAAAACAAATCAAAAACATCAACTTACCTGGGACATGGCTTTACACAGTCCAACAGCCATTCTTCCTTCCTTCTTCAATTTTATCTTTTGGAGAAAAAAGTCCTGAAAAGGGGAGTTATAAGAACAACAACAAAATGGAACAGCAGTCCTATGCTGCTGTCTGAGACTCACAGAGAGGTTTCCTGCCCCTTTATGGTCCCTAGTTTCCTTATATGAACCAGTCTGTGCATCCCATTGGAGGGAACTCCCTATTTTACCTAAAGAGAATCTCCTTCCCAGTTACTGTTTTTCCTTATCTTGATTTCTTTTTCTTCTTAGCATTTAACATCATTGGACATGTTACTTTCTTTTTTTTTCTATTGTCTTCCCAAATAATAGTACAAGATTTAAGAGAGCCAGGATTTATTGGGTTCACTGTGTATCTCTGTGCTGTGCTTAACTGCTCAGTTGCTTAGTTGCTCAGTTCTTTGCGATGCCATGGACTGTAGCCTGCCAGGCACCTCTGTCCAATGGGATTCTACAGGCAAGAATGCTGCAGTGGGTTGCCATGCCCTCCTCTAGGGGATCTTCCCAACCCAGGGATCGAACCCAGGTTTCCCACACTGCAGGCAGATTCATTACTGTCTGAGCCACTGGGGAAGTCCCTATGTATCTCCAGGGCTAGAATAATGCCAGAACCACTGCAAGTGCTCAAAACAGATTTGACAGACAAATAAATAAATCTCAGTGAGGCTCCTGTAATATAAATAGCTATGTTACACATATTGTATATGTCATTATCTTAGTTAATCTTCACAAAACTGCAAAGGTAGGTATTATTATCCTTATTTTACCATCAAGTGAAACTGAGGTTCAGAAAGCTTAGACAGCTTACTCAAATTCCTAAGAGTCAAACTGCAGGGTGACTCAAAAACTAGTCCTCCAGACTTCCCTGATGGTGAAGTGGCTAAGACTCTGATTCCCAATGTAGGGGGCCTGGGTTCGATCTGTCAGGAAACTAGATCCCACATGCCACAACTACGACCTGGCTCAGCCAAATAAATAAACAAAATAAATATTAAGACTCTGAGAGTCCCTTGGATTGCAAGGAAATCAACCCTGAATAATCACTGAAAGGACTGATGCTGAAGCTGAAGCTCCAATACTTTGACCACCTGATGTGAACAGCCAACTCACTGTAAAGACACTGATGCTAGGAAAGACTGAGAGCAGGAGGAGAAAGGGGCAACAGAGGATGAGGTGGTGGGATGGCATCACCAAATCAATAGACATGAGTTTGAGCAAACTTCAGGAGTTAGTCAAAGACACAGGGAAGGCTGGTGTGCTGCAGCTCATGGGGTCGCAAGTAGTCAGACACTACTTAGTGACTGAACAACAGCAACAATAAAAAAAGAAAACAAAAAAAAACTGGTTCTCTCTCAAGAGACCACAGTGTTTGCATGGGAAATAATCAATATAACCTGAGAAATCAGTGCTATATGTTTTTTAGAGAAGCATATTTGGAGGTGGAAGATGTTACCTTAATTTCTCCACAGAAATTCAGCCTGAGGTAAACATGCCAAATTTCAACACCAAACCAATAAGAAACTGCACAGCCTGAAACAAGTTCCTTGTCTTCTCAGAGCCAACATTTCTTCACTCTGAAAACAAAGACAGTTGTGTTTGACTTAGAATTTAAGATATACAACCCCCTAATTCTGGGCTACTCGGCACTAGTCAACTCAATCTCCAAGAAAATTATTTATTTCCTTAGTGCAATGCAGCCTGAAATTGTCCACAAAGGCCTTTGCAACCTGAGAAGAAAATCAATGAAGTCTTTTCAGAATCGGGGAGCTCCAAGTAGCATCTGCATAAAAGAAATATCTTTTAAATTTCTGTTTCAAATAGCTGTACATCACGAAGATTTTTCAAGTTTGAAAGAACCATCAGTCTCTGAAAGAAGGTGATGGAAAAGATGTGGGCTTTATACAGTCCTCAGGCGCACACTGACTCTCCAGTCCTTTCCTCACTGGCTAGGTGACCTTGGGCAAATCAATCCAACTGCCAGAACCTTTCCTCATTGTTAAAATGCCTGAGCCAACTCCTGGCACAGAGAAGTGCCACCCTTGTTGCCATTTAGATTTTACACACACGTTTGAAAAGGAAATGAGAACATCTTTCTTTATTAAAAAGTCAGAACCAAAAACTTAGTTCACTTAGTATGAAGAAAAAGAACCATGGATTAGCCTCTCTCAGCACTAAACATGGAAGAGTTTTGACACAGACAAACCTAAAAGCTCAAAATTGATGGCCTAAGGACAGGAAGGCGGGGCTTTCCTCTCCCAAAGGCAGCCAATGTGAGGATGGTCTCACTACAGTGTCTTTAGACTGGGTTCTATGACTCACAAGGGGACGGAAGGAAGAGATCCAAATTAATTTCCGTGTCCAGAAGGTCCTGGGCCAAGACCACAGATAATCCTCTCCAACACCCTCAGAACCCAGGGCCCCCATTTTTCACTCTCACAACGTGGAAAAGATCAAGAGAGTTGAAAAATTAAAAGCAAAGACTCTGGAGCTAAATAGCCTGGGCTAAAGTCCCAGTTCTGTCACTTAGTAACTGTGTGAAGGTGGGTGAGCAATTTTAATCTTCCTGTGTCTCACAATCACATACTAGGTCTGACCTACACATACAAATTCTCTCCCAATCATATGCATACCAACATGGCCACACAATCGCAAACATAATGTCACACACACACAGTGGCATTAATGCAAAGAGAGATGATACACAATTACTCCAACAGAGACAGTCACACACAACCTCATACACAGTGACATACCACACAAGGTCACACATCCTGCCACAGTTACTCATACAAAATTATGCCTGCAGAGACTGATGATCATGGGTTCATAACCACACCTTCAAACGCAGTTACACCCACAGGGACAAGTGGTCAAACAGTCACACACACATCCACACAGCAACACACACACATACAATGTCACACCTGCAGTCTCTCACAAACCCATACACAAATAACACAATTACACCTGCGGAGACAGTCACACAGAAACACAGACTGTTTTATGCCAGAGACAGATGGTCACAGTCGTGTTCAACCATACAGTGACAGAGAAGTTCACACTGTCACACACACACACACAGTCACACAGCCATACACGGTGACACACAGTCTGACACACAGTCTCCCCAGAGGCGCCCGCCTGGTCCCCAGCCCATCCTGCCGGTCCACCCCAATCCCGGCCCTGATCTCTGCCTCTCGCGCCAGCCAGGCCCAACTCACCTCCCGGCGTCCCTGGCTCTGGAAACCCGCCCAGCGACCCGAGACCCGCGACGTCGCCTCCCGGCATCCCCCGCGGGGCGGAGCGGGACGCGGCCTGACGCTCACCGGACCCCGAGTTCGGCTGGGGAAACATCTAGCTGCGAGGAAATAGACTAGCGACTCAGTTTTTCATTCCTACCCTGAGGACCACAAGTCCCAGACGCTTTGCGCCTCGACCGCCTTGCTGAATGAACTACATTTCCCAGAGGGCCCCGAAGCACGCCCCAACATCACGGCTGCACTACGGAACGCCACGGCCACAGGTCCGAGTACCCAGAGACCTGTATGATAACCTGGGATATCGTGAATGGGCATTTAAGTGACCCTGGGCAACTGTGTGAGGGAATGCTGAAGCTGCGCGTGTCCGTGATTGTTACTGAGTGCTCAGGGATGGCGATTTGTGTGACTGTCGCTGCACACTTTTGTGCACGGGGCGACGTGTTCTGCCAGTTGTAGTCAGCTTGTGTATTTTAAATCATGCCCCGTGATTGTGGGTCATTGTGTGAGATTGTGGATCTGCCAAGAATGGGAAAGTGATTATGGATGTATAAGGGACTGTGGCTGACTCTGGGCATCACGTTTCTGTAACTATGTTCTTAGCCCAGAGATCCGCAGAGGTTTTCTCACAATTGGCGGTGGAGCTTTGTTTCTGGGCTTGTCTTTTAACGTTGAGTCCGTGGGAGAGGAGTCTGTGTGTGTCCTGTGTGTGTATGTGTCTGTCTGTCTGTCTGTCTGTCTCCAGGTCCAACTGTTCTCTCATCCCTGGCCAACCTCTTACCCCGGCCAGGGCGGGGTCAATATTATCCTTATTTTTATATCGTGTGTGTGTGTGTGTCTGCGCGTGTGTGTGCACGCGCGCACCCGTTCAGTCAGTCAGTCATGTCAGACTCTTTGCGACCACATGGACTGACTGTACCCCACAGTCTCCTCTGTCCATGGCATTTTCCAGGAAAGAATACTGGATTGGGCTGCCATTTCCTGCTCCACGGGATCTCCCCAAGCCAGGGATGGAAGCTGCAAGCCTGGTGTCTTCTGTATTGGCAGGCAAATTCTTTACCACTGTGCCACCTGGGAAGCCCATATCTCTTCTCTACTTGCCACTGATGTGATGGCAGGCACAGAGAGTAATTATATTCCAGTTGTAGGAAGATGCTCACTTGTATCAAAGCCATTTATATTGTTGTAGCCAGGAGCTCTGGGGTTTCTTTTATTACTGTTCCTAACTTTTCACTTTACAACTTTAATTTGTTGTTTTTTTGGTGTTGTTCAGTCACTAAGTCATGTCCAACTCTTTGCGACCTCATGGACTGCAGCATGCCAGGCTTCCCTGTCCTTCACTATCTCCCAGAATTTGCTCAAATTCATGTACATTAAGTTGGTGATGCTATCTAACCATCTCATCCTCTGCTGCCCTCTTCTTTTGCCTTCAATCTTTCCCGGCATCAGGGTCTTTTCTAATGAGTTGGCTCTTCGCATCACATGGCTAAAGTAGTAGAGCTTCAGCTTCAGCATCAGTCCTTCCCATGAATATTCAGGGTTGATTTCCTTTAGGATTGACTGATTTGATCTCGTGCAGTCCAAGAGATTTTCAATAGTCTTCCTCAGCACAACAATTTGAAAGCATCAATTCTTTGGTACTCAGCCTTCTTTATAGCCCAACTCACATCCAAACATGACTACTGGAAAAACCACAGCTTTGATTATACAGACCTTTGTTGGCAAAGTGATGTCTCTGCTTTTTAATATGCTGTCTAGGTTTGTCAAAGCTCCAATATCATTGTGGACAGTAACTGAAGCCATGAAATTAAAAGACTCTTGCTCTTTGGAAGGAAAGCTATGACAAACCTGGACAACTTTATTTAGGGCCCAGCTTTAAGAAAACTATCCACAGTCAAGAGGCCAACAATGTGAACCTGTGAGTGATGTTAAAGAAAACAAGAACTAGTGGTACTTGAAGGGGCCTGTTTTTTTGCTTTTTGTTTTTTTTTTTTTTAATTCAGGAACTATTGCTGTAGGAGAAAAGAGACTTCAGTACAGAACTGGCTCAATTCCAAATATAGCAAGAGAGGATTTATAGACAAGGAGCAAGTTAGGGTTGCAGGGTGGTCAGTTTATGGAAAATTATAAAAAGGAGACATAAAGGGATAGGGAGGAATTATTGCTAGGCTGACTAATAGGATTCTTGCTGAGGGAAGGCCAGAGTGATCACATACCATCTGGGTGGATGAGGAATTTAAATACTGAGTGATCAGATATCAAGAACATGAGCTAAACTGACCTGAAAGAATTCTTGCTAAAACTGGGTGATGCGAAGACAAACACTGAAGCCCAAAGGTTGAAGCCTAGTTGAGAAGAGGGTTCTGAGGAGTCTGATTAAAGTTTGGTCAAGGAGAGTCTTTGTCAGTGAAAGTTCAAAAAAAAAAAAAAAAATCTGGAAGGTGCACCCAAGTCAAGATCTCTGTATATGTGGAAGTAAAGAGAAGTTCTTGAAATAAAAACACATCTCTGGAGATCCTCTCCAATCCCCTCCCTAGAAAGAGTCCTCTAATAGCTGAAGCCCCAGTGAAGGAGTTCAAAGTGTTTGTCGCTCAGTTGTGTTTGACTCTTTGTGCCCCCATGGACTGTAGCCCATCAGGCTTCTCTGTCCACGGGATTCTCCAGGCAAGAATACTGCTTGGGTACTGGAGTGGGTTGCTGTGCCCTTCTCCAGGGGGTTTTCCAACCCAGGGATCAAATCTGTGTCTCTTACATCTCCTACACTAGTAGGCAGGTTCTTTACCACTAGCACTGCCCGGAAGTCCCTCAAACATATAATATGAATTAATAAATAAAAATAAAGACAGATCATTAATACAAGACAAAAGGAGAATAAAATAACTATATAGAAAATATAAAATTTTACAAGTTTGTGTTAATCTTGGCATATTATTAAAATAGATATGTACACACTGACATTAAATACTTGAGATTCAAGCTTAATCACATTCAAAATACACTTTATGAACTAAACTGGAAGAAATCACAAAATACATTGATTACAATGCTATAAGATAAAAAGCTGAATACTAAGATATTGTAAAAATGAGTATGTCCATCTAGCCCCTTGTAAGCACTCTGAAATAGTAATTCTTATATAAAAGAAAATGAAAACTGTATGCCACTTAGAAATGAACTTTCAGGACAGTAAAAAGGCAATAAATAAACCAAATTATGATTAAATAATATTGAAAATGCAATACAATAAAAAAGAAAGCTTGAGATTAGTAAATATTAACAGAAATTAACAAACATAAAAAAGACACACTGAAGAAATGATTTAAAGCATAAAGCTGCTTCTTTGACTAAAAAAAAAAACAGAAAAAAATGATTGCCAAGAATAGTTAAAAGAGACATAGCCACAAGCCTAGCCATTAAATAATCATATCATTTAGTTCTAGAAATGAATATGGCCCGTGTTTCAGTGATCTGTCTAGATAGAGCAGCATACCTTCAGATTGTAGGTTTACATCTATCAGTGGATATTAAGCATTTTTCTGCATTTGTTTCTTCTATGCCTATTTTAAATTATATAAAGCACAGATGTTAATAAAATGTTTGGCATTATAACTTTTTTCTGGTGTGTGTGTGTACAGTATTTTCAGTATGGGTAATAGACCACAAATATCTAGAAACAACACAGTTAAAGGTGAAAAACAAAGTGTTTGACTTTCACTTGGGTTTGAACAGTTTCCATCATAAAAAAAAGGGTGACTTTTTAAATGTGTTTGCAAATCTTTAATATTCAATTTAATAGAATATACTTGGTATTTTATATGTGTTCCTGCATTTAATGTGTTCACATACAGTCTGGCCTCATGTAGATACATAGTAAGAAAATGGAGGAGTGTTTTAATATTCTTTTCAGGTAATTGTCAACATTATCCTTTGATACTTCATCAAAAATCATGGAATCCGGCTTTTATCTTGTTAAAATCCATGTCTATCTGAACTTTAATATACCCACAGATGATTTTGCAGCATTATGTACTAACTGTTTGCAAAATACTGGTTCAATGAATTAGGCAGATCTTCCATCATCATATTTCATTATATGGTATTATAAAATCATGCTCATTAATATCATCACCAATCTTATCACAAAGGGCCAAGTACTGGGAAACTGTCAAGTTCATGGTGGCAGGTAACTTGTTTTTCAATAGTCTGATCCTTTGTTTGAAAGTCAAATTAATAGAAATTACCATCAGTTTTCTTCACTGGCAGATTTTTTAAAAAATCACTTCATTTTTGACAAAATGTCTATCAAACATCCAAGTCTGAGTCACCTTATCCAAAACTTGTCAGCTGATCTTTCAAATAAAATTGGTGTCCACAAAAAGGTGGCTGGTTCAGCTCACAAATTAAACAATCATACAAGTGCATCTCCTTGAAACAGCTTCATACTTCAGCTTGAAGGACTTTACATGTATTTCTCTTTTCATCACACAAAATGTTTAAAAGATGTATACATACCAATTTTAGTATCGTGGTTGTGATATTATAGTATAATTTTATAAGACATTACCATTAGAGTAAACTGAGTAAAGAATATATGAGGTTTCCTGATATAATTTCTTGCAACTGTGCATTAGTTACCTCAAAATTTACATTATAATTTTAAACTGCTGTACTCAAAGGTCAAGATTTAAAAAAATTCTACTCTTTTATGAAGAACATTCTTAAGTGGAACTTGCATTTTTTACCACAAATAGGGGGTGGTTAAAAAATACAATCATGCTAGTAGTACAGTTTGCTGCAGTCCATGGGGTCACGGTTTGACACAACTGAGGGACTGAACAACAGTTTGGTGTCACTGCTTTGATTCATGCTAAGAGCCCAGCAGTTTTACCCATGATTGCTGACTGATTTTGCATCATCAGTACAAATTTCAGCAAAAAGCAAGTAATGTCTTAGTGTTATAATGAAATTTGTTTTGACCATGCAGATCACTTGAAAGGGCCCCCCCGACCAAACTTCTGATCACACTTAGGGAACCAATGATCCATAAGAAGAAGTCAAAATTGAATTAAGTGAAATAGTTCCATTAACATTTACTGCTACTCCTTTTAAAATGGAACATTTCCATGATGACTATAACAGACTTACAGATTTGAAGCAATATTCATTGTTTCATACTGTTTATCATCTTTTCTTCACAATTTTCTGCAATGTAGTCTACTACTTACCAGAAGGTTGGCAGGATGGGTAGTGGTTGCTCTGGGGCAATTTTTCTGTCTGTTTTAAACACCTGATTTAAATCACCTCAGTTTATGAAATATGGGGCAGTACTGAATAGCTAGTCCAGACACAGATTGGAAAAAAAAAAAAAAAAACGCAAAAACAAGACTGAGGATTCCCATATCTGAATACCATGTGGTGTTTTATCTCCTAATCAGTTTCCAGATTTGCACAGATTTTAACGCTAGGCCCAGGCAGACACCTCAGGTTACCTGTCTTAACTGTAGTCTCTTATGAGAGGTTCTAAGCAGAAGGCCTGATGTAGGTTTAAGAATCAGTGGGGAGTTTAGGCTGCGCAGTGGCTGGAAGTCACTGTGCAGCGGCGGCTAAGAAGGCGGCTGTGGTGGCGGTGGCGGCGGCTGAGGCGGTGACGGAGGAAACAGAAGATGGCAGATTTTCTGAAAGGACTGCCTGTCTACAACAAAAGCAGTTTTAGTAGATTTCATGCCGATTCTGTGTGCAAAGCCTCGAACCGACGTCCCTCAGTCTACCTGCCCACTAGAGAGTACCCGTCTGAACAGATCATCGTGACAGAGAAAACAAACATTCTTTTGCGCTACCTACATCAGCAATGGGACAAAAAGAATGCCGCCAAGAAGAGAGACCAGGAACAAGTGGGGCTAGAGGGCGAGAGCTCGGCGCCGCCCCGCAAGGTCGCGCGGACCGACAGCCCGGACATGCACGAGGACACTTAAGACTCGCGCCCCCCCCTCCCAGGCGCCTCCCGTCTTGTCTGCTCCTCGCCCACCTGCCTTGTTGTTTTTATTTATGCTGTAAAACGCACTAAGCGATGGTTACAGGGGATGCCAGACCCAGTAGTGTGATGTTGGTAGACGCTTTAAAACAAAGACAAAAACGTTGTTACTCACCTCCCCCCATCCCGTTCCCCTTCCTCCTCTTGCCCCCCAGTTCTCCTCTGGAAAACTGGAGCGTGTCTACGAGGGTCTAGAGCCGGGACCCCGCTGCGGCCGGCCGGCAAGGGTGGGGGCCCTTCTCCCAGCACCCACGTCCCGGTCCGGGCCTTAAAGACTTTGCCTTGTCTCGAGTTCCACCGGGACCTATTCTGTGCCCAGACCTTGCTCTGAGCTCGAGTAAGGGGGAGAAGTCAGCCCTTCTGGATCTTTCTCTTAAGTCATTTTATCATGGACTAGTGCGTGCTCCATGTCCACCCCAATAAAAGGATCTTTGCTACCCGGAAAAAAAAAAAAAAAAGAATCAGTGGGCATGCGGAGCACCAAAGTATAGGGCTTCTTTCTACCCCTTTCTCAGAACATTTCCAGGTCTTTCTGTTTGGTTGCTGCTCCATAAAAATGTTTCCCAAGGTTTGTATCTATTTTCAATCTATTCAAGGCTTCATACACCAGCAGTGCTCTATTTTTTCCTGTTGAGAGTTTTAAACAGTTTGTGGCAAAAATCTTTTATTTTTATGAATCAATTACACTGAAAATGGAAGTGTTCCTTCTGAAAGTTAAAAAACAATAAAAGGTATGTTTAATTTTGGAATCCTTATGTTTGTGACATGACATGACTTTATGGAAAAGAGTAATTAAGTTCTAAGACCTAAAGTGATTAAAACTCAAAAGATATTTTTCTGTTGAGGAAATGTAAGAGCATGAGGTAAAGATTTACCATGGGGAGGGCTAAGAGGGGGAGGCCAGGCCAACTGCTCCATCAAACATAGTATTTCATAATTTTTAAGCAGGTTCTGCTCACCCCACTCAAACTTAAGATTTTGAATAAAAATTAAGACTTTTACACCTCATATCATTTGAGACAGTGAATCCAACTCTAACTCCTTTGGCTACCAAGGCTTTGAGACCACTGTTTATTTTTTCCATAGACTGAAAATCTCTTGAGAGTCCCTTGGACAGCAAGGAGACAAACCAGTCAATCCTAAAGGAAATCAACCCTGAATATTCACTGGAAGGACTGATGCTGAAGCTCCAATACTTTGGTCACCTGATGAGAAGAGCCAACTCAATGGAAAAGACCCTGATGCTGGGAAAGATTGAGGGCATGAGGAGAACAGGATGACAGAGGATGAGATGGTTGGATGACATCATCAATTCAATGGACATAAGTTTGAGCAAACTCCAGGAGGTAATGAAGGACAGAGAAGCCTGGCGTGCTGCAGTCCATGGGGTTGCAAAGAGTTGGACACAACTGAATGACTGAACAACAAAATGGAAAGCCAAGCACTGAGTACTGAACTTGAAATCCTGCTTCACCACTTTCTAACTACCCATAAACTTTTTCTATGGCTTTCAGATCTATTCTAAATACCTGTACACAAATCAAGAAAATAAATTATAATACAATTCCTGTATTTTCCTATCCTTAGAAAACTTATTTTCCAAATATAATTCACAATCATTTAGTCAAGTTTCATGAAAAAAACAAAACAAAACTGGGCTTTGGGACAAGATTCTAAGTAAATTTGTGGGACACTGCCATTTCCAAAAAGAGACTATTCTCAACCAAAAATGTAGTATATTTTACAATGGTTGGAAAAACTTAAACCAAATAATTACTAATGGGATATTGTAACTCAAAAAAGAATAAAAAATAATTTCATTTTACATTTATGTATATGTGTGCATATTTTCTTTATAACATTACATAATACATTTCTAATTAAATACACTCAGTCAACAAAAGTATCTATAGTATAGAGTCAACCTGGAAACCAGAGAGTCCCAGGAAGCAAGCAAAGATGTGATATTTCCAAAAATGGATAACTCTTCCCAAACTTAGAGCTAGGATACTTACAATCTTTCTTAGCTGTCAGCCCTTTGTATAACAAAACCCTCTACCCATGCATTATCTCTTATCCCCATGAGCTGACCATATTCCAAACTTTCACTGAAGCTGACTCTGCTGGGTCATGCTCTGTGGAACCACATTAAATCAGCCATGGTTTCTGTCTTTTGTTCTCAAGTCAAACAGACATCAAGAGATGGGCTTTAAAACTGCTGTTACATCTAGAATACTGTGGAAGGAGTGTTCAAGTATACTTGGGAAGTATATTGGAATCATATCAATTCTCTAATTTCAACCTACTTAAGTACTGTCTCCATCAAGTTACGTGAGAGACCTTCCAAAATCTACCATCCCCAGTAGGGAAAACCAGAGCCCCTGAAAACAGGCCAGCAACAATTCTCCTTCAGGTGGAATGGAGATACTGACCCTTACCATTAGTCTCATGAACACTCCCGTCACACACAGATGTCTCTCTTTTAGCGTCAGCCAATGGCTGACTTATTACTGAAGCTACAGCCCTGGATGGGACTTCTGTTGTCTTGTGCAGTGTGACTATTGGCTAAAGGTTTCACTGCCTGTACACACAAGGTTTCTCTTCTGAATGTGTCCTCTGATGTCTGATGAGGTTTGATTTCCACCTAAAGCCTCACCCACACTTACTACAAATGTAAGACTTCTCTCCTGAATGTATCCTATGATGTCTAATGAGGCGTGACTGCCGGCTAAAGCCTTGCCCACACTCCTTGCACACATGAGGTTCCCCCCCTGAGTGTGCCCTCTGGTGTGTAATGAAAGTTAGCTTATCATAAAACTCTTGTCCATACTCCCTGCACACAAAGGGGCTATCCCCTGAGTGTGCCTTCTTGTGCCTAAACTGGCTTGGCTTCTGGCTAAACCTTCTACCACACTCCCTGCATATGAAAGGCTTTTCCCCTGAATGTGTTCTCTGGTGTGAGACAAGGGTAGACTTATCATTAAAGCCTTGCCTGCATTCCCTGCATACAAATGGCTTCTCCCCTGAGTGTGTCCTCTGGTGTGTGATGAGGGTTGACTTCTGGGTAAAGGCTCTCTCACATTCCCTGCATATAAATGGCTTCTCCCCTGTGTGTGACCTGTGGTGTTTGTTGAGGTTTGATTTCAGACTAAAGTGCTGCCCACACTCAGGCACATGTAAGGTTTAACCCCTGAGTGTGTCCTCTGGTGTGTCTTGAGGTTTGATTTCCAGCTAAAGATTCCCACATTCTGTGCACACATAAGGTTTCTCTTCTGTGTGGGTCCTTAAGTGTCGAATGAGGTGTGACTTCTGGCTAAAGCCTTGCTCACACTCCTTGCAAACATAAGGCTTCTCTCCTGAGTGTGTTCTCTTATGTCTGTTGAGGTGTGAATGCTGGCGAAAGCCATGCCCACACTCCTTGCAAATGTAAGGCCTCTCCTCAGAGTGCACCCTCTGGTGTGTGACAAGATTTGACTTCAGGCTAAAGCTCTGGCCACACTCCTTGCACACATAAGGCTTGAGTCCTAGGTGTGTCCTCTGATGCGTGAAGAGGTTTGATTTCCAAGTAAAGCCTCGTCCACACTCCTTGCACATATATGATTTCTCGCCAGAGTGTATCCTCTGGTGTGTGCTGAGGTTTGACTTCCAGGTAAAGCCTCGTCCACATTCCGTGCATACACAAGGCTTTTGCCCAGAATGCGTCCTTTGGTTTTTGATGAGGACTGACGTACTGCTGAAGTTTTGTCCCTACTCAGCGTACATGTAAGCAGTCTCTCTTGTGTGTATCTTCTGGAGACTGAGCTGATTTGACTCCTTGATAATGCCTAGCCTAAACTCTCCATATGTGATTGCTCCAAATCTTGAGATTTCTAAACCACATAATATTTGGTCTGTTTCCTCAAGGTCTGTCCTCTGGGCCAGGTTGGGCCCTATATCCACCACTGTGTTATCTTCCTTGGATGTTACTGGCTGTTCTTCCGGGGGGCTAGAGATTGCCTTTGAAGCGCTGCTTTTGCTTATTCACCTGAACAAAAGCTTGGAATCTTCTTCTCTCTTGAATTTCTTCTTGGTGGCTTGAGCAGGTTTGATCAGAGAGTTGCTCCTGCTGCTGTCTGTGATCTTCTAAACAGTGTTTCCCCGAATGGAGATGATTTCTTGCACCTAAGCTTAAAAATAACTGAAGGAGATGATGAATCACACATGCTGGATGAGGGCTTGCTGGCAAGAGAATGCCAAAGGACAGGTGAGACAAGGCTAAATTTCTAGCTTTGATCCTGCTAAACAAAGAATGCTTTTAGTCATAGGTAGGGCTGCCTTGGCCATTCTGCTTTGCCCACTGGTCATTCATAATATGTTTACATCACAAGCTGTCTCCCACTCAGCCATCCTTCTCAAGATCTATTTCGCATTTCACTTTATGCATCACATTTTTATTGTAGGAAACAGTAAACTTGATCAGTGGACCAAATCCAGCCTGCAATCTGTTTTTTGTATGGCTATAATATAATATCTATTATATCCAGTTTTCAAAGAAACAGGAAAGAGTGACATAGTCAAGAAAAAAAATTACAGCCAATAGAAAACTGATTTAGGGAGAAAAAAAGACTTCAAAGCTGGTATTATGAATATATTCAAAGAAGTAAAGAAAATAATATGTGAAAAATTAAAGGTAAGTACTATAACTTAAAATGGAGAATATCAATAAAGAATAAGAACATTTTTTATTTTTTTGGCTGTACCATGCAGCAGACGAGATCTTAGTTCCCAGATCAGAGATCAGATCCAATGCCCCTTGCACTGGAAGCATGCAGTCTTAACCACTGGACCACCAGGGAAGTCCCAAGAACAGAAACTATTAATAAGAAACAAAAGGAAACTCTGAAATTAAAAAGTAAAATAACTAAAATTACAAAGTTACTAGAGAGATACAACAGCATATTTGGCTTTGAAACAGAACCAGTGAACCTGAAGATAAATCAATAGAAATCACCTAAAAACTGAAGAGTTAAAGAAAGGCAGAAGAAAAACAAAGAGTCCCAGAAACCTGTAAGACACCATCAAGTAAACCAAACCTATGTGTAATGGTAACTCAAGAAGGTGAAGACAGAGAGAAAAGAGCAGAAAAAATATCTGAAGAAATTATAGCTTAAAAAGTTCCAAATTGAATGAGAAACATTCATCTACATATCTAAGAAGCTCAACAAACCCCAAATAAACATAAAGACAGCCCTAGCTAGATACATCATAGCCAAAATGTTGGCCATCAGGGAAAAAAAAAGACAAAAGAAAAATCTTGAAAGCAGCAAAAGAAAAATGACTCAACATGTATAAGAGGAAAATCAATACGACTAGTGTTAACTTCTCATCTTTGGTTACCTGATGTGAAGAGCTGACTCACTGGAAAAGACTCATGCTGGGAAAGATTGAGAGCAAAAGGAGAAGAGGGCAACAGAAGATGAGACGGTTGGATGGCATCACTGACTCAAAGGACATGAGTTTGAGCAAACTCAGGGAGATAGTGAAGGACAGAGAAGCCTGGCTTACTACAGCTCATGGGGTCACTAAGAGTTGGACATGATTTAGAGAGTGAACAACAACAATTTCTCATCAGAGACAATGGAGACCAGAAGGCAGTGGAATAACATATTTAAGGTGCTGAAATAAAAAAAGAAAGACTTCTATCAATGAAGAACTCTCACAAACCTAGCCTTGAAAAATGAAACTGATATAAAGATATTCTCAGATTAACAAGTACTCAGAATATCTGCGACCAGCAGACATGCCTTATAAGAAATACTTAATAAGTCCTTCAGGCTGAAAAGAAATTGACACCAGATATACTAAGTCAAATCCACAAGAAGAAATGAGGATCACTGAAACTATTAAAAATCTCTGGGTAAATATAAAAGACAATGGATGTATATCATTCTCTTAATTTTTCTAAAACACATAAAACTATTATAAAGGCAATAAATATAATACTATATTGTGGCCTTTATAATATATATACATATATATATATATAAATATATATATAAATATTTTATTGGAACTTAGTATTAATTATAAGTTGATTGGGATAAACTAATGTGTATATTTTATTTCCTAGAGCAGCATTAAGAAAATAACTGCAGAATGGCATTGAAACATGTATATTATCATATGTGAAACAGATCACCAGTCCAGGTTCGATGCATGGGACAGGGTACTCAGGGCTAGTGCAGCGGGATGACCAGAGGGATGGGGTGGGGAGGGAGGCGGGAGGGGGGTTCAGGATGGGGAACACACGTACACCCATGGCTGATTCATGTCAATGTATGGCAAAACCACTACAATATTGTAAAGTAATTAGCCTCCAATTAAAATGAATAATTTATAAAAAAAAAAAAACTCCAAAACAAATTTAAAATCAAGAGTGGAATTAAAATAGTACACTTAAATTAAAAAAATAATAATATGCCATAAAAGGGGATATGCCAAAAATAGACTTGAGACATAGTTTTAAAAATAGCAAAATGGCAGATTTAGCCATATTAATCATTATATTAAATATGAGCAAATTGAACACTCCAGACAAAAGGCAGAGGTTATCCCACTAGATTAAAAAAGCAATATCAAACAATGTGTTATTAATATGGGACACATTTTGGATCCAAAAAACACAAGTAGGTTAAAAGTAAAGGATGAAAAAAGATATACCATGCAAACAATAATCACCAGAGATCTGGAACAGCTACTATATTAATAATAGACAAAGTAGGTTTCAAGACAAGGATTATTGCTAGAGAAAAAGATGGACACTTCATAAAGACAAAAGGGCAATAAATCAGAATGATTTAACAATTATAAAGGTATACACAATTTAAAAGAGCCCCAAAATACATGAAACAAAAACTTACAAAATTAAAAAAAAGAATTTGATAATTCAACAATAATATTGGAAATTTCAGTATTCTATTCTCAATAACAGAAACAATTAGACAGGGAATTCCCTGGTGGTCCAGTGGCTAGACTCTGAGCTCTTAATGCTAACTAAAATATCACAAGCCGTGCAGTATGATCAAAAAATAAAATCAACTAAAAGTGTATCACAGGCTTAAGTGTAAAAGCTAAGAATGTAAAACTTCTAGAAGAAACCAAAGGGGAAAAAAATGTATGTGGCCCTGAGTTAAGCAAACTTCTTAGTTATATCACCAAAAGCACAATTAATTTAAAAAATAGTTAAACTGAACATTATCAAAATTTAAAACTGAACACATCAGCATGAAGCATCAAGTTATGCTTGAAAGGACACCATTAACAGAATGAAAGGATAAGCCATAGACTTAAATTGATAACTATACCATGGTTATATGAAAATATCACCATTCTTAGAAAATCTTTTAACACACATCCACATGTGAACCTGCATACCCAAATATATATACATAAAGATATATATAAATACACATACATATGGTGGGGGGAGAAGGGAGAGCACGCTCACAAGAGATACATATGCCAATGATAAAGCAAACTGGGTAAAATAGTAAGTGATTTTATGATGCCATTTTGTATATATATGCATGTGTGTATGTAAAGGATAATATGTAATATGTGTGTGTGGAGAGAATATAAAGGTGTTTTTTGTACTATTTTTGCAGAATTTTTGTAATTTCCTGATACAAATGAACTTACTTACAAAACAGAGACTCACAGACTTAGAAAATGAACTTATGGTTGCTGGTGGGAAGGGACAGTTAGTGAGTATGGGATGGTCATGTACACACTGTTATATTCAAAATGGATAACCAACAAGGACAGCACATGGAACTCTACTCAATGTTATGTGGCAGCCTAGATGGGAGGGGTGTCTATTTAGAAAAAACAACATAAACTACAGGTGAATATTTAAACTATAAAATAAATAGAGAAGATGAAAAAAATAAATAGGATGAAGCCCTTTTCTGAAAATGGTAGCAGACTGAATTGGTCACAAGCGTCCCCTGCAGAAAACAAGCTAAGTGAGAGGAAGGCAGGCCTTCTGGTGGAGGAAAGAGACAAAGAAGCCAGAGAAGTCCCCCTCCCTTACCTGAAGATGATATTCTGGAAGGGAGGTCATGCCAGGCAGCCTTACCAGGGCCAAGAGGCCTAGAAAAGCTCTACCTCTCAGTACCTAAAAGTACCTCCTCCTTCCCTACCTGCCATGCTGTGGACGTCCCAACTACCCTGTCTCACTCACCTGGACACAGACCCAGTGAACGTTGCCTCTCCTCTATCCAGGGCTTTTCCCCTTGTTCAGCTAACAAATGAGTTCCAGTTTGGAAAACAGAATGTCTGCTCATAAGGAAAGAAAACAAAGAGACTTCTGGTTATGCGTTTAAGAGGGCCATTCTAGATCCCAGCCAAAATGGTGGGGTGGGGCGGGGAGAACCAAGAGGGTGGGACAAAGAGCCCATGAATACTGAACTCTCTGCAGTTGAAGGGTTGAGTACTAAAAGGAAACTCCAATCAGAAAAAGAGCCTATCAATAATTACTAAATGAAAAATCTGCTAGATTTGGGGAAAGATAAAATTTAAAAAAAGAAAAAAAGCCCCTGACTTGGGAAAGAGACCTGAAAATGCAGAGTGGCATACACAACATGAATAAATCTATCTGTTTTCAACTCTACTGAATCCAGATGTACCGTGAGGACAAAGGTAAATTATTCTTTTTAAGCTCAACCCTAAGACAAAGCTGCATTGTGAGTAGCCTTTCTTCATGATGTATAGAAAATATTCTGAAGGCCAGATTTTAAGTGCTAAGGGAAAGCCATTCTTACCTAGTGAGACCAACTGGTTGTAAGTCTCCAGCATCACCTCCGTGTGCATGGTCCTCTGAGCAGGGCTCAACAATTTCCAATCCACCTGGCTGAAGCCAACTGCCACATTTCAGAACACCACGAATTCCTTTTAATACAAAACACACCCCTGTTCATCCAGGTGTCCACCCAGTCCACAGTGCAGGATAAGGGGACAAAAAGCATCTCTCAGGAGGTGGAGATTTCTAGACTTTACTACGTGCTGCGCTAAGTTGCTTCAGTCATGTCCAACTCTTTGTGACCCTATGGAGAGTAGCCCATCAGGCCCTTCTGTCCATGGGATTTTACTATGGATGATGAATAAAGGGTAATAATATACTGGTCCCAAATATGCCACTTTGGCATAAAACAATTATTTTGAGCTGAAGGCAATTAATAAGCAGACAGAAAAAAAGCTCTCTGTGCTTTCCCATTTGCCTAAAAGCACAACATTAATTTGTAAAGGTGTCCCTTTTCCCAATTTATGAAGGACATAAATTAATCATCAGAGACAACTCTAGACCCTTATCAGCCCACAGACCCCACCAGAGGAATCTACATAGCAAACATTTATTAACTGGCCCTTTTCTTCCATTAGTTCCCCCATATATTTATTATACGTTCCCACAATTGTTGCTCTAGAAATTCAAAGTCCTTTTCCTTTGTCTTGTCACATCTCTAAAAAGTTATTGTTATTTTGTTAAGATGCTATATAAGCTCAAGTCCTAACCACCCCTTCTGAGTTACCCATCACTGAATACTCCCATGTGTATGCATGATGCACATATTAATAAACTCCTTATTGTTTTTTCT
Organism: Aepyceros melampus; assembly: GCA_006408695.1. Lineage (NCBI taxonomy): Eukaryota > Metazoa > Chordata > Mammalia > Artiodactyla > Bovidae > Aepyceros > Aepyceros melampus. The sequence goes on along the minus strand of SJXQ01012821.1, from coordinate 14,998 downwards.
CACAAAAATGTCTTTTGTCTAATTTATACCCAATGAAAAAAAGAATTTTTCTCCTCCCCTACATGTCCTTGGTGCCAAGAATTCAGAGACCATTATTCTCCCATCTCTATTCAGTCAGCATCGTTGCGCACCTATCACTGTCAGCAAGCTAGGCTTGCTGCTACAGGGGATAAAAGCAAAACAAAAGTTATTTCACATTGGGAGTTTTGAATGTAGGCAGGAAGAGGAGGAGGACATCACATACAAAGAATTAAAGTAAAAATATAACCTTTTTGCTGACTTTGAAGAATGTGAGAGACTATTTGGTCTATGCATTAATGTTCTACATAAAGCAGCTCAGCCTCTAGGGCAAGGGTGAATGACCCAGAGCTATGTATACTTCACGGCAGTATACATAGGGCTCGGTCCTTCCCCTCCCTCACTCTGCCACTTGCTCTCCCCAAGCCTGAGGAATGGAAGTACTGGGTTGGCCAAAAAGTTTGTTGAAGTTTTTTGTAACATCTTACAGGAAGTTATGGTTTTTCCAGTAGTCATGTATAGATGTGAGAGATGGACCATAAAGAAGGCTGAGCGCCAAAGAATTGATACTTTTGAACTGTGGTGCTGTAGAAGACTTTTTGTTGTTGTTGTTAAATTTTTATTTATTTATTTATAGCTGTACTGGGTTTTCGTTACTGCACACAGGGTTTCCTACTTGTGGCAAGTGGGGGCTATTCTTTGCAGTACACGAGTTTCTCATTGAGGTGGCTTCTCTTGCTGCAGAGCACGGGCTCTAGACACTCAGACTTCTGTAGCTGTGGTGCTCAGGCATGTGGAATCTTCCAAGACAAGGGATCAAAGCTATGTCCCCTGCATTGGCAGGCAGATTCTTAAGCCACTGGACCACCTGGGAGGTCCTGGAAAAGATTCTTGAGAGTCCCTTGGACAGCAAGCAGATCAAACCAGTCAATCTTAAAGGAAATCAACCCTGAATATTCATTGGAATGACTGATGCTGAAAGTGAAGCACCAATACTTTGGCCTCTGATCCAAAGAGCTGACTCATTGCAAAAGATCCTGATGCTGGGAAAGACTGAGGGCAGGAGGAAAAAGACACAACAGAGGATGAGATGGTTGGATGGCATCATCAACAAAATGGACATGAGTTTAAGCAAACTCTGGGATATAGTGAAGGACAGAGAAGCCTGATGTGCTGCATGCAATCCATGGGGTTGCAAAGAGTCAGACACAACTGAGTGACTGAACAACTGATTGTAATATCCAGTGCCCCAAGCATGGTCCCACTGCAAATCAATAAAATCAGACTCTTTAGGGGTGCGACTTTTATACATTTAAGAGCTCCTAAGAACAGTCATAGTTGTGAATCACCACATCAGAGGAATCTCAAGAGAGAGAGGTAACTGTAGGATAGAGAGATCAGAGACAGTTTCATGAGAGGGCAATAAGATCTTAAAGGACAGGCAGGATTTCCTGGATCAAGGAGACAGATTTAGAGAGCAACAGACTCAGTCTTCCCATTTCTCACTCACTTTCAGGCATAAAGTCATTAGATGATAAAGGATAGAGTCATCTGAATGACTTGAAACTTATTTTTCTTTTTCCAGCCAAGTGCCTAAAAAGTGAATTTATCTAAATTAAAGATATATATGATATATATGTATATTCCACTTTGGTGTCAGTAAACATGCTTTCAGAATGAATAATTAGAACATGTGTCAGAAGCAGAATACATTTGAAGTGACAACTGCCCTGAATATCTAAGACACTGTTATGACACACGAAAGGAAGTCTTCTGAACAGAAAACTGATATAACTTTAATGTTCAAGGGGAATGAGGATTACAGATACAATGAGTAACAAAGGAACATATCAACATGGGGAAGCAAATCAGGACATTATAGTGAACACTTACACATGAGAAGAAAAAGATCTATACTAGCAGGTCTATCCTGGGAATGTAATACTGCACAGTGTAACAAAAATAAAAAAAGTGCAACATGTAAAGCAAAACGTGATGGGAAAAGGGAATCTCAAACAAAGAAGAGATAATTGATAAGATCAAATGTTTTAGAACAGGCAGGGTTAGAAAGCTCCAACTGCCATGAGTGGTCACTGCTTTAAAATGTTTATTTCTCTTCACCTTGTCATATTTTTGAGGATAAATACCAATCTATAAAAGAATTTCATGCACAAAGTTGATCACAGCAGCATTATCTGCAACAGTTAAACTCTGGGAACAAGTTAAATGTTTCCCTCAATTGGGAAACAGTCAATAGGATCATTCATTCAAAGCACTATTACAGAAATCACTTTCAGTGGGATAAATTCTGGCTGTTCCTTCACCTATTAGAAAATGGGTCTGCAGTTTTCCCTGGTGGTCCAGTGGTTAAGGATCCACCTCCCAATCCAAGGGACACAGGTTCGATTCCCACTCCGGGAAGATCCCACATGCCGAGTGGCAACTAAGCCCATGCATCACAACTCCAAAGCCTATGCACCCTAGAGCCTGTGCTCTGCAACAAGAGAAGCCGCTGTAATGAGAAGCCCATATATTGTAAGAAAGAGCAGCCCCACTCACTGCAAGCAGAGAAAGTTCTCACAGTAATGAAGAACCAGTGCAGCCAAAAATAAATAAACCTTAAAAAAAGAAAGAAAGAAAATGGGTCTGAGTAGATACACCGTCAGTCGCTTTAAAACAATAGGATCTTGTCATTCAATTCAGTTCAGTCGCTCAGCGTGTCCGACTCTTTGTGACTCCATGAATCGCAGCACTCCAGGCCTCCCTGTCCATCACCAGCTCCCAGAGTTCACTCAGATTCACGTTCATCGAGTCAGTGATGCCATCCAGCCATCTCATCCTCTGTCGTCCCCTTCTTCTCCTGCCCCCAATCCCTCCCAGCATCAAAGTTTTTTCCAATGACTCAACTCTTTTCATGAGGTGGCCAAAGTACTGGAGTTTCAGCTTTAGCATTATTCCTTCCAAAGAAATCCCAGGGTTGATCTCCTTCAGAATGGACTGGTTGGATCTCCTTGCAGTCCAAGGGACTCTCAAGAGTCTTCTCCAACAACACAGTTCAAAAGCATCAATTCTTCGGCACTCAGCCTTCTCCACAGTCCAACTCTCACATCCATACATGACTACTGGAAAAACCATATCCTTGACTAGACGGACCTTAGTCGGCAAAGAAATGTCTCTGCTTTTGAATGTGCTATCTAGGTTGGTCATAACTTTTTTTCCAAGGAGTAAGCGTCATTAAGATTTGTCAAAATGTATATATGTAGGGATGTGTGTGTGCATGTATGCTCAGTCACTCAGTCGCACTCAACTCTTTGCAATTCCATGGACTATATCTTGCCAGGCTCTTCTGTCCATGGAATTTTCCAAGCAAGAATACTGGAGTGAGTTGCCATTTCCTCCTCCAGGAGATCTTCCCAACCCAGGAAATGAACCCACGTCTCCTGTCTTCTTCATTGGCAGGTGGATTCTTTTATCACTGTGCCACCTGGGAAGCCCCATGCATGTGTATGTGTAAAATTAAACCAAATCCCAACATAAAAAAATCTAAAAATAAAATGGAAGACTCATAGAAGTGCAGGCTGTATTTTATCTATCATTGAATGTAGTCTATCTAGTTTCTGTAAACAGTATACATTCAGCAAATTTGTTCAACAGAATCAACTGAGAAAATGCTAAAAGTTATTAACATCATGTGCCTACCAATCCAACTCATTTGTTACAAAGTCTAATTTATCCTTTAGGTGGTGATAATTAACATCCTACTGTGGATTTTCTTAAGTTGTTTTGTGGAATTCAGATGTCATGCATGTTAGAATACCTGGAATTCCTCCCAAACTCCCTGAAATGTGGTTAATGATATGCCCCAAATAACATATCAAAACAAACAAAAGAAACTCCCTTGTGACTTAGTTCCTTCAAATTAATTTATTTAAGGTCATGCACCAAACATATCATGTGTGCCAGGTACTCCTTTAGGAACAGAGGTTTCATCCTAAACCATTTATCCATTCAAATGCTTGTGCACTTTGATCAAGTTTTCTTAATTTTTTTTTTTTTTAAGTCTTAAGGGCAGGAAAAGGAAAAAGTCGGCTCATACAAATTTCTGGCTTTTCCCAGAAAAATCAGAATGCTTCCCTATTAACATTATGAGTGGTGAAGAAAGTACACATAAAAGATTCAATGTTACCTTTGGAAATGCCCCCAGATTTTTTACACATTCTTGGTACTGACACTTTTCAAATGAATAATCTATTTTTAAAATGAGAAACACAGAATTCTGAAAGTTGTTCTGAGAATGCCCAGGAAATTGTAAATATTTACTACAGAGACCAAGATTAAGAATAAATCAAGACAGTGAAGGCAGATCTGAAAAAACCAAGTTACTGCATATCAAACATGATAGTAAACCAGTCTGGCAACTGTGTTGGTGCCCAATAAGTGTTAGTCACATTTGGTTAAGTCTAAGTCATCACAGTCACCATTCTCTGGGGTTAGACAGTTTCCCCTTCAGTTCCTATATGCCTATATCTCTGATTTCCTACATCATATTCCTTCTCAACATCCTTCAAAACCCATCTACTCAAAGTCTACACTCCTCAGCCGGGCACTCAACCTGGCCACCCAGACTCAAAGGCGGAAAATGAAAATCCTTCAGGGGCCAAGTAGGTAATGAATATGAGAGAGGCAGGCAAAATGTTAGCTGTCAATAGTTTCAATTTAAGTATGGAAGATACTAGGGAAAGTACAAACAGACTGCAGGACTGTCCAAACGATGCAGACACCATTCAGCTCAAATTCCCCTACAGCAGAATACAATGCAGTTTATTTTCAGAGAGGCAAGCAATCCAGAATTTCTGGTGAAATCTCCCTACTGCCAGATGCTGAAAATGCTCACAAATGTTAAATTCAGGTCAGACCATAGCAAACTCCTCTCTGTTCCAAGTATGGGTGGCTAGTCTGTATATTCATCAGTACCTATTTTAAAGTCAACCTAAAATACAATCTTCCCACACTGTGTTAAGGGCAGTGTGCTTAGTGGCTCAGCCTTAGACTACCAAGCCCTTCCCATTGGTATGTCTTCACCAACTCTTCAATTTAACAGATTCTCAGGGGTTGTTCAGACAACCCTACTCCTAGAAGTCCTCCTTAGCCACTTCAGGCCAGAGGCTACTACACTGTCCCTGCCTTTCATCCTTATCACTGCACAATTAAGCCTGGACGTCCCTGTATTTTTATTTATGCCCCATGTGAGCTGTTCACAATTAACTTAATTAGAAAATGACTGAAGCATGGATGGGGCAGAAAGAAATGTTGAGGGACTCCATGTATTAATAAGCCACTCCTCCAGGACCCGGAAAGTGAGCCTTGCCCAACTACCAATAAAGCAGCCTCCAAAGCAAGAAAAGGGAATGTATTCATTCTCTCGAGAGCCAAGATGCAATTTTACACATATTCTCCCCTCTTTTTTGGCTTTCAGGAGCTCCGTGGTCATTTTCCTGGATCTCCTGAGTGCTCTCCCTGAAGGGCAAATCTCAGAAGGCAAATCTGAGGATGTGAAGAGAAATGAGAGCATGTCTAGCTGGAAAACCCTTCCCACGTGCAGGCTGGGCCTGCTCCAGAGGCTCACTACTGAGGGTTGGGAGTGTCACAGAAATCACCAGCACAAACCCATTCCCATCCAGCGCCCTGGAGAAAGGGCCGAAGGTGACCGAGCCTTCGGCCCCAAGTTCAGCCCCAAGCTCTGGCCAGACAGTGAAACCCCTGTCCCGCAGCAGCAGAGTAAGGTTTGTCTCTATCCCTGTGGGTTGGAATGAAAGGAAAATGGGTGGTCTTGAGGTGCCTACAGGAGAGCTCCCGAGTTCAGACGCACGCAGCCTGTGCCCTCGTGAGTAAAACAGTGACAAGCAGAGGAACGTCCTGAATGGACGAGGCCGTGACTGTAGGGCACTCACGGAACTCGGGGTGCACGCTGCCAATCCTGAGGATGAAGCTCGGGAACCAAGAGCAGAGCTGTGGGAAATACCCGAATGGCAAGGTCCAGTCGCTACCAACAAACCTAACGGGCGGAATCCACCAACCGGAACTGTTCCTGCTACGTCAATTTCACACGCTAAGGGGCGAGCGGAAGGGACGGCGGAAGTGGCCGCGGAGGGTTCTCGGGAGTGTAGTCTTGGGGTAGAGAAGAGGGAGGTGTAGGTTTCTCCCACATAAGGTGCAACAGGCGTTTGCGCCTCTTCTTACACAGCCAACGTTAGGAGCCCATTGTTAAGGTGCCGGGACTGCGGGGTTCACAAGTTCCTCCACTGAGGGTCAATGAGATCTACACACCGGCTTGGACACGCCCAGGATTCTAGCAAAGGCGGTCGAGCAGCCGGGTGGCCAGACTGTGTGCGCTGACCTTCAGCGGTGTGGGGGATCTAAGTTCCCCCACTCAAGCCTCTGCCAGTGTCTGCTTCCCGGAGCTGAAACCAGGGTCTTCAAGGGCTGAGCCTGAGCCGAGTGGGTGTGGGAGAGGCTCGGAGTAAAGTACTTGGGGAATAGGGCTGCGGGGTGATACACCATCGGGATTCCCAGACAGGAGCGACACAGGCTTTGCGGCCCCCATGGTGGGAGGGTGCGCCGCTATAGACAGGGTTGTTTTGGGAGAGAGCAGGATTGGTGTGGGCCAGCTCACAGAATGGCAGTGGGAGTGGCTCTGGTCTAGTGTGCCCGAGATTTTGAGAAGTGGAGAGTCTGGATTTGGGCAAAGAGCTCGATCTAGAAATCCCTCGGACAGATACCGCTTGGAGGAAACTTCCCAAGCTGTGGTGGTGGTGGTGATGGTGAGGGGGAGAGGGATGAAGAGGAGGCATAGTTTGACAGTTTTGTTCATCATAGTTGGGGAGGGGGGCGGGTGGATTTTGTTCATCATCATTTTTAAGATAACACAGTAAAATATTTGTCTTGTTTACTGACTGGTTTTGGTGCTTCCTTAAATTCTGTACTCAAAATTCCCACATTAAGGAAAGGCATAAATAGAGCTGACGCTCAGTGAACTTCATGGCACCTACTGGCCTGTAGTTTTGAGCAGAGGTGAGGGCTTGACTTCTGGGCATTAAGTAGCCAGTCCTTTAGGACACACTCCAGAACAGTGAGTCTTAGGAATTTAGGATCACTCTGCTCTACCCTTCTTACCCTAAATTGTTGAATTGTGAGTAACCTTTTCTTTCCTGACTTCCTTAACACCCACAATTTCCTAATAACCATTCCACTCAAAGTACCACCCGAAAGGGACTTTCCTAGACCATCATGGTGCAAATATTCAAAGATTACTCTTAAATCTTAACACTCTACTTCAGAATCTTCTTCAGTATCCCTTTGTCTGAAGAAGTAAAAAAACAAGGCTTGCATGTTAATATCAGCCTCCTCCAGTGCATAGGAATTCAGAATGGAGGAGCAGCCCAGCACCCTCTTCCAGTTCTTGACAGCCCTCCCCAAGGATTTCATGTCGATAAATGTGGAATGCTTGTAAAAGAACTCAAGGGGCCCCAAAGTTAGGCATTGCACAGAGAGGAGCACAAATGAAATGGAGGGACTGACAAGTGTCAGAGAAGGGCTAGAGGTGAAGGGGAGCTGTGGAGGTGGGATCCTGAGATAATCCAGATCCTTATAAGGGCTTCCCTGGTGGCTCAGACAGTAAAGCATCTTCCCACAATGCAGGAAACCTGGGTTCGGAAGATCCCCTGGAGAAGGAAATGGCAACCCACTCCAGTATTCTTGTCTGGGAAATCCCATGGACAGAGGGGCCAGGCAGGCTACAGTCCATGAGTCTCAAGAGAATCAGACACACTTGGTGACTAAACAATAACAACAAAATCCGCAAAGGATGGGGTTTCCAGTTGGTAGAGATTCAGGAGAAGCATGCGTTCCGAGAAGATGAAAGCTCTGCACCCCTTTCCCATACCTTGACCCATGCATTTCTTCCATCTGGCTGTTACTGAGTTGTAATCTTTTATGATAAACTGATTCTCTAGTAAGTAAAATGACATTCTCTGAGCCACTCCAACAAATTAAACAAGGAGGGGGCCTTAGGCCTCCAATCTATAGCCTGTTGGTTAGAAGCCCAGGTGAAAACCCAGACATGACTGGTATCTTGGGTGGGGGGAGTGAGAACAGTCTTGTAGGACTGAGCCCATAACCTGTGAAATCTGATGCTATCTCTGCATAGACAGTGTCAGAATTGAGTTGAATTGTAGGATACTTATCTGGTGTCTCAGAATGGCTTAGATATGTGAAGGGGAAAAAAATCCCCACACATTTGAATTGGGGGTACAAAATCCTTTAACTCTGGACCTGAGTTTACTTAATAAATCTCAGAGCTTTGAGATTTAATCTCTGTGTTTTGAGGAGTTCTATTTCCCACACTCCTCTCTGGGTTCTGAGGCTCAGAGATGTGAAAATCCCTTTAAATTATAAACAATGGGGAAAAAAAATCTAGTCATGCCTATTTAGGCATTACTGGTTTAACATAACTGGTTAAAATTAACATCAGAAAAAATCAGTTAAAAAGGAAAAAAGTGAAAAAATATTCTTTGAAAACAAGAGCTATGCAAACTACAGTGTTACTGATGAGTCAAATGAGAAACTGACCTGCAATCTACAAAATCATTGGAAGAAACAATAGTGAAATACTTCAGATTGAAACCTGTGGAATGAGGTTAACTTAGTGCCAAATAAAAAAGGCAAAAACTTAAGTTCTACTTTCAGTAAGTTCAAAAGTTTGAATAAAAATGATCACAAAAGGGAAGAACAAAACTCCAGAAATGGGGAGGAAGGGCTAGTCTAAATCACTGATGAGGGACTTTCTTGGGGTCCCCTGGTTAAGAATCCACCTTGTAATGCCAGTTCGATCCCTGGTCAGGGAACTAAGATCGCACATGGCATGGAGCAACTAAGCCGGAGTGCTGAAACTATTGAGCCCGAGTGTCACAACTAGAGTCCTTGCACTGCAATGAAAGATTCCTCATGCCACAACTAAGATCTGATGCAGCCAAATTAATAAATATTAAAAAAAATCACTGATGAGCCAAATTATTACAAATTTAGTTTCCAATGAATGATGACTGAAACAGTGGTTAGAGGGAAACTTTTTAGCCTGAAAGTAATCTATGACTTAGAAATTAAGGCAGAAAACCAAGATGCTAGCAGTCAGATCAGAAAACCAATAAAACTGGATAAAAGAGAGGGAAGAAACAGTTAGATGAGGGCAGGGGGAGATGCTTATGGGGATGCAGAAGACAGGAAGAACATGTGGATTTCGTGCATAAAATCACTTTAAAGAAGCAGTCTTTGGAGAAGTGGATACACGAAGATCATGCTAGTTGTGGAAGGAAGATGACATATACCCCTGGAGGGTATATTCAGGAGTTAACATTGGATGAAAAACCAGAGTTGAGTGTGGAGCCTTTCCCATCCTATGCATAGACAGTATGGATAACATTAGCAAGTGAGGGCACATATGAAGAGGAAACAGCCCCGCAAGAAGAGATGAAGACAATGAGCAGCATCCTCTCCTCGGAAAATCAGTGCTTAAATCCACACATGTGGGAACTTGAGTCAAGAGGCAAGACTAGGAATCAATCAGACAGCCGCCCACACCTCTGTTGTATCACCTGCAGCCACAGGGTGGCAGGCAACACCTTCCGTTCCATCAGGTACCACCACACAGACTGGATGTCTCAACCGAAATATGCTAGGTCTGGAGAAGCAATTATTCCATGGGGTAACATCAAGAGGTGACACACATGTATCTGAGTGTGCATTTGAATGAGGGATCAAATTCTTATGCCCAGAGCTCCTCTGTCCCTCACTGGTATTGCAATCTGTGGCCTCTGTCTTTTAGGGAGAGAGGAGGAGAAAGAAGGAAGGAATCCACATTCTAGCAATTACATGGAGAAAGAGACACTTTGGAATTTTTGCCTTGATTTTTATGCATGTTAATTGCTTTGATTTTATGCATTTACTTATTTTTGGTTGTGCTGTGTCTTCCTTGTGGTGCTCGGCTTCTCCTTGTGATGGCTTCTCTTGTTATGCTGTATTAGCTCTAGGCAAGAGGGCTCATGTGGCTCACAAGCTTTGCTGTTCCAAGGCATGTGGAATCTTCCCAGATTGGGGATAGAACCAGTGTCCCCTGCATTGGCAGGCAGATTCTTGACTACCTCTTTTGCCTTGATTTCTGAGGGTCTTTTCTCTTTCCCTTCTCTGTTATATTTACTTTCCTACTATCCAGTTTTGCCACTCCAAACTTTGTTCAAGTCACTTCCTGGGGCTTTCTCAGGGTGAATGTTGAAAGCTTAGACTTACCTCTTAAACCTCTAGAAAGATGCATCCAAAATTCCAACCTGAAAGAATAAAAAACCAAGATTTGCCTGAAAAGATTCAACATCGGCCTTCTGAGGGGAAAATTTAAGTAACAACCATCCAATCTTTGCCCTCTGTTCAACAGCAACTCATGAGCCTCCTTCAGGAGCCGAAGGCAAATTCTTACCAGGCCTACCTGCCTCCATGAAGTATAGCACAGCACAGATACACAGAGAACAATAAACCAATATAATTTAACACAAAGTCAGGAAGAGATGCCCAACATGAAATGTTTAAGCAATAAAGTTACTGTTGGTGGGCGGAGGTGGGTAGGAGACTCTAAGGATCAACTGGGGAGTAGGTCTTGAGAAACTCCACTGGTAGAAGTCAGAGGCGGGCATCAGGCTTGGAGGAGACACATAAGCCAAAACTGAATCTGTGCAAACACACACAATTAAGATCACACCAGGGACTTTCCTGGTGGTCCAGTGGTTAAAAATCGGCTTTGCAATGCAGGGGACATGCGTTCAATCTCAGGTCAGGGAACTAAGATCCACAGGCCGTGGAACAACTAAGCCCACCTGTAACAACTACTGAGCCTGCACACTTTGGAGCCCGTGTGCCCCTACTGGAGAGTCTGTGCACTTCAGTGCAAGATCCCGCATGATGCAATGAGGATCCTGCATGCCACAACTAGGATCCGACACAGTCAAATAAATAAATAGTAAAAAACAACAACAACAACAACAACAAACGATTACACCAGGTTGAGTGCGGTAGTTTACGAATGACAGAAAGCAGGGGAAAAAGCTAAAACTGTGAAGGAGCTTTTCTGTAAACTGTATGAAGAATAAAATGCCAGCCACACCTCCAGAAAGTGTTCAGAACAGCATTCTTCAATTAACAGGGTAAAGGTTGGAGCAGTAGAGGAACAGATGAAGGCCAAGCACGTCTCCTGGGTCGTTACTGTAAACCTGACAGTCAGCAACCTCTGGATTGCCATTTCCCCCACAATGAATTAAAGCCACAGAGAGGTTCATTGGTACGTTCAAGGTCAGACAGGTAATAAAGACTGGATTTGGGATTTAAATGAGGCCATTGGCCTCCCAGGCCTGTGCCTAATGCTCAATAAGTGAAAATCAACATCATTTGGTGATAAGTGCAAAGAAAGTATTTCTCCACATCTCTCAAGTTATTATTATTATTATTATTTTTGGTTGATGGTTGCTCTGTGAACTAGACATGACAGAAGAAAAATAAGAAAATGAAAACTCAGGAAAGTAAACATACTTTTAAAGTGATGAATGGTCAAAGAAGAAAACATGTAACATAATATGAGGATGAAAATGCCATTTGATAAAACAAGAAAAATGAGTCCAAAGACTAGCTTAGAAGGAAGCTTGCCCTCAAATGTATCCAAGACAGAAGAACAGGGCTGGAAAAGAACCTCCTAACCTCTATTGAGGGGTAGAAAAAAAAGAAGAAAATTAGACCAAAAAAAAAAGAAAAAGATCACAGACCAATTTCTAAACCACTGCTAAGTCCAAGGCAAATGAGAAAGTCCTGGGGACTTCCCGGTGGTCCACTGGCTAAGACTCCGTGTTCCCAATGGAGGGGACCAGGGTTCCATCCCTGGTTATAGATCCCACATATCACAACTAAGACCCAGCGTAGTCAAATAAATATTAAAAAAAAAAAAAAAGTCCTGCCCTGACCAACAAACCAGGGAAGAAACTGTGCACTCCAGGGAAGAAGCCTGAGCACCTTCTATGTCTGAGCACTCCTTTTGACATCTGAGCAAGTCCTTGAATCCTTCTCAGAATAATGCTATAAAATGCATGACATGAAATTCGTAGGATTTCAAGCAACTACATAGAAATGCATCTATGACAATTTTGGGGGGATATTTTAAAAGACATCAATTTAGCAGTGTTTCTTTTTAATGGCTGCACATTTCTTGACACTCCTTCCATTAAGAGGTAGGATCCACAACCTGTCTCCTTGATCCTGGGTGGATTTGTTGTTTGAAACTAACAGAGTACAGCAGTGATTCTATGTAACTTACAAGGCTTTCGTGAAAGACCAGGCAGCTTCCACCTTGATCAATCACTGCAACACTCACTTTTGGAGCCCTATGCCATGTAATAAGTCTGACTACCCTGAGACTGCCAGGCTCTGGGGACACCAAGGCCATAGGGAAAAGTCAAACATAAGCACTCCAGTGGGACAGTCCCAGCTGAGCCCAGGCTTCCAAACACTCCAGCCTAGACACCAGATATGAGGGAATGAATATCCAGATGGTTCCAGTTGCTAGCTGTTGAGTCTTCTTTGCTGAGAGGGCCACAGACATTGTGGAACTGAGACAACCTGGCCACACTTGTGTCTTGTCTTAATTCTTTATCCCTACAAAACCCATGAGTATAATATTTTGCTTGTGGCACAAATTTGGGTGAAATTTCTTATGCAACATAGTCCCTGGACCAGCCACTTTAACACTTTAACACATGAGCAACAACACTGAGTGAAAAAGCTGACTTAAAACTCAACATTCAAAAAGCTAAGATGATGGCATCTTGTTCCATTACTTCATGGCAAATAAAGGGGGAAAAGTGGAAACAGTGACAGATTTTCTTGGGCTCCAAAATCACTGCAGATGGTAACTGCAGCCATGAAATTAAGAGATGCTTATTCCTTGAAAGGAAAGCTATGACAAACCTAGATAATGTATTAAAAAGCAGGGACATCACTTTGCCAACATCCATATAGTCAAAACTATGGTTTTCCAGTAGTCATGTATGGATGTGAGAATTAGACCATAAAGAAGGCTGAACACCAAAGAATTGATGCTTTTGAACTGTGATGTTGGAGAAGACTCTTGAGAGTCCCTTGGACTGCAAGGAGATCCAACCAGTCCATCCTAAAGGAAATCAGTCCTGAATATTCACTGTAAGGACTGATGCTGAAGCTGAGTGACTGAGCAACTAAACTGAACTGATGCTGAAGGTAAAGCTCCAATGCTCTGGCCACCTGATGTGAAGAGCCAACTCATTGGAAAAGACCTTGATGCTGGGAAAGGTTGAAGGCAAAAGGAGAAGGGAGCTATAAAGGGTGATGGTTGGATGGCATCACCAACTCAATGGACATGAATTTGAGCAAACTCAGGGAGACAGTGGAGGACAGGGAAGACTGGCATGTTGCAGTCCATGGGGTCACAAAGAGTTGGAAACAACTTAGCAACTGGACAACAACACTGAGTGGCAGGCTGTCATAGAGAACCATCATTGGGAAGCAGGGACAACCATCAAGCCTATGTACAGATGTTGTATCATGACATGAAAACTGCTGGATTCTGCTGCTAACAAAGCCCCATACCCAGATGGCCTACATTCAGGATGGAAGGGACACTCCACTTCAGTTGTTGTTGTTCAGTTGCTCAGTTGTGTCTGACTCTTTGCAACCCTATGGACTGCCAGGCTTCCCTGTCCATCACCATCTCCTGGAGTTTGCTGAAACTCATGTCCATTTTCTCAATGATGCCATCCAACTATTTCATCCTCTGTCATCCCCTTCTCCACTTGCCTTCAATCTTTCCCAGCATCAGGGTCTTTTCAAGTGATTTAGTCTTCACATCAGGTGGCCAAAGTATTCAAGCTTCAGCTTCAGCATCAGTCCTTCCAATCAATACTCAAGATTGCTTTCCTTTAGAATTGACTGGTTTGATCTCCTTACAGTCCAAGGGACTCTCAAGAGTCTTCTCCAACATCACAGTTCAAAAGCATCAATTCTTCACCACTCAGCCTTCTTATAGTCCAACTCTCAAGTCCATATATGACTGCTTGAAAAATCATAGCTTTCATTAGATGGACCTTTGTTGGCTAAGTAAAGTCTCTGCTTCTTTATACACTGTCTAGGTTTGTCATAGATGAACATTAAGATGGGGTTTTCTCATGGTCCTCTAAAACTTGGTTCATGGAACTAGGGATAAGTAGGAATCCAGAGCTGGCTCATGGAACTGGGAATAACGACTCCTGAATTAGAAGGAGCCAAAGGCATCGAAAGACTGGTCATAAAGGAGCTGAGGTCACTAACTCAAGTTTGGACAAGAAAAGAGAGAAGAGAGAAAAAGAACAATAACTCAGCAGGGAGGTCAGAAGGCTGTCCAATTAGAATTTCCAGAGATCCAGGAAAAGGGACACTCATTTGAGTAATGGATTCCGTACATGGAGAAATACCAGGGAGAGACAGTGGTTTAGTGCTAGATATTTCTACAACTCTCACAAAACTAACAAAAACTCAATTTAATTTTAGGTACAATGTCGAGAACCGAGGGATGCAGAGAATTAAGGACAAGGCCTGTGAAGAGGGTAAGGGCTACTTTATAAAGCCCCCAAATCTTTATACTTTATGAAGATAGGGACTTAAAACTCACATGAGGTCGCTCATCCAAGTGTATGAAATAAATCCCATGAAAATAAGGAATATATCAAGTAATGTCTTAAAAGAGCTTTATTCAGTTCAGTTCAGTCGCTCAGTCATGTCCGACTCTTTGCCATCCCATGAATTGCAGCATGCCAGGCCTCCCTGTCCATCACCAACACCCGGAGTTCACTCAGACTCACGTCCATTGAGTCCGTGATGCCAT
>SJXQ01012820.1:0-16330 GCA_006408695.1 Aepyceros melampus | reverse complement strand
GCTGCATCACAAAGCTCATCTGTCTTCTTGCAGCATTCCCCTAGCTCGTCCTTTATCATCCCCAAGATCTGGAACATTATGGAGTGGCAGTCACTTCAGGCCGCTCAAACCTGAACTCCCCACTGATATATTCTGAGAAAAGAACTGTTCTCAATAATATTACCTAGTTGTGTTCAACTGCCTACAAGTTTCTAAAATCCTGCCTACCTCACTAACTCTCCAGCCTCCTCTGCTAGTGTTGCTTCCACCATTCATGAAGGTCCCACTAGTCAGAAAAATGTGCAGTTTCACAAATACATGACCTTGGTCCCCTTCATATTTTCTGTATGCTGTTTTTCCTGCTTCTGACTCTTCAGATAACATTCTACCACAGAGAATATGCACAAATTTTTAAAAATTTACATCACACACCTTTTCTGGGAACATTCACTAAACCACCTTCCCTATATGAAATCACTGTACTTTTATGTGCATAAATTTATAACAATTATACATTTACATTTAATTAAATATAGTTGTACATTTAAATCCCTGAAATCTATGGTTTGTGAATTACATCTCTGTGAAACTGTTTAAATAAACTTGAATATCTGCATTTCAGAAAAAAAGTGCTGAAATACTGTAAAACATTCTAGTAAGTATCTTTATTCTTTGAGTTTCCAGGTGAAATGTAGGGGGTTTTAATATAATGTCTAACTTCCTCACAGCTGTAGCTTCCTCAAATTCTATCTATAGTGTATGAATAACAGCAATACAACTAAAAGCATAATGAAGATAAAGAAAGCTTTGGTAGAAGAAGCTCTGCAGAGGAGCTTGATTTGCTCTGAATGGGAGTAAGTGCACAGTAAAAATAACAGTCTCAAAATAACTTGTCTTTTCTAAGCATATAAGGAAATTATGCAATGTTTAGTCAAGGAAGACATCTGTACTGACGTTGCTTCAGAGGTCAGACAGATGTCCAGAGAAAGTGCTTCAGTTTGGAATAGAATATTATAGTCTATTAGAACTCTTTCAGAGAAATCAGGATCCCCCTACTATGAATAGCACTAAATCTGTGTCAACTGTTAAGAAAAATGATGAGGTACTGTTTCAGTAACTTATCCTGCTTGCATTAAACATATTTGAATGTCTACTTGTTAAACCTGGGAACCCCATTTAATACTGATTCCATGAGATCAGGCAGGAACCTCTCAAAACAGCAGCACAAGGCTTGGAAAAGTTATTTATATTCTATAAATGTTTGGAGATACCAAGGTCCTCCTGGACTCTTCAAAAACTGTGAACTGAACTCAAATGCATGGATATAAGCCATTAAAATCTCAGAGCTTCTAATGAATTGAAAGCAATAAAGGAGAATAGTGCTTCTCTCTGTGACTGTGCTTTAATTTCCACCCATCCCTTCCTGAGGTCCCAATACTTTTTCCACAGTCACTGCCCAGACCCATACTAGGTTACCTCCAACATCTCAAACCTCTCGTTCATCCTTCTCAGAAGGTTTTCTCTTTCTCTCATCTTCTTTGTCGTTTTGAGTCTAGCTCCCGTCAAGAAGACACTTCTGTTGCCCTCCATCTTTGACTGTAATTCTTTAACCTTTTGTTCAAGAGGTTCCTTTTCCCTTTCAGTTGCCTCTCCTCTGGCCCACCCTTCTGCTCCAGGAAGGATTTAGAGGAGGAAGAAAACAACAGTCAGATTTGAGACCTACACTTTCCAGCACCCACCCATCTTTCTTAACCAAAATGTAGAAGCAGGTGGACACATAAAACATTTCAAGTCACTTGTGACCACACATCAAGGGCAGTTTGGGGAGTGTGCTAAGAAAGGCCCTGGCAGCCTGGTTGGACCTATATCAACTTACCTTGTTGTTCTCAGATATAGCTTAGAGTGTGTTCAGAGAAGGAGAAGAGAGTCCTTGCTTTGAGCAATTCCTCCTGTAGCAGTCTCACAGGGCACTGCAAGGACCTCCCCTCCCCACTGTGAGCAGAACTCTCCCCTGTACCTGCTGAGGTCTTCTCTCTTTCTCTAATCTCCTTTCTCACTCTGGCTCTTAATCTCTCCAAAACTCTCTTTTGGTTCTCCAACTGTCGCTGTAGCTCTTCAACCTTTCGCTCAGAAGGGTCTTTTTCCCTCTCACTTGCCTCTCTTTTGATCTGCTCCTCTGTTCCAGGAAGATTTTTAGAGAGGAAAGGAAACAACAGTCAGCTCCGAGAGCTTCAACCTCTCATCCCCCAAACCTCCACATTCAGTGACCAAACTGTCTGAAAAAATCAGATGGATATGTTTGAATCTACCTGCGACCACACATCAGGGCAGGTGTGAAAACATGCTAGGAAAGGCCATGACTGGCTGGCTAGATCTACAACCAAAACTCTCCCTGTTATTTCAGATGTAGCAGAATCAGTTCACAAGAGGTGAGGAAGCTCGTCCTTTTGGAAGTTCTCCTGCCAGAGTCCCAGAGGGCACTGCAGGAACCTCCCCTCTCTACTGTGAGAAGAGCCCAGCTTGTACCTGCTGAGGTCTTTTCTGAATCATGAAGAATCTTTCTTTTTTTCAAATTTTAATCAACATTTTATTTTTTTTTAATTGGAAGAAAATTGCTTTAGAATGTGGTATTGGTTTCTGCCATACAATATGAACCGGTCATAATTATATATATACACATATACATATACGTATATCCACTCTTTCTTGAGCCTCTCTCCACTCCTCACCTTTCTTCATGTAGTATTCCTCTTGTTCTTCCTTATCTTTCTTAAGATCTGGAGACACAAAGGGGCAAAGACATGTCAGGCAGGCCAAACTTAAACTTCCACTGAAACATTCTAAGAAATGAACTGTTTCAAGCAACACTTCCTGGTTGCTTCTCACTGCCTACAGGTAAATTTTCCATATCCCACCTACCTGGCTACCCCTGCAGCCTCCTCACCGTGTTGCTTCCCCCTCAATATGCTAGATTCCACCCATTAGAAGAATGTGCAGTTTTATAAATATGCAAACTTGGAGACTTTTATATTTTTCCTATGCTGTTTTTTCTGCTTTTAACTCTTCTGATAACATCCCACCTTGAATAAGATGTACCAGTTTTTCATCATATGCCTCTTTCAGGAATATTTCAGAGAACACCTTCCCCATGTGAAATCAGTGTACATTCACATGAGTAATTCATATCAATCATGTTTTTAATAAATGAAATTTTATTGGTAGTTTTTTTTAACTATCTCTCAATAAAACTGTTTAAGAAAACTTGAATTACTCCATCTGGGAAAATAGTCTCATTGTGGCTGCTAATAAGTGTCAACTCCTTGAGCCATGTTTGCAAGATGTTTAATTTACATTATATAATCTCTATGGTTCCTTGCAGTTGTAGCATCCTGAGATTCTATCTACAGGATATGGTTAACAGTAATACAACTAAAAGCAAAGTAAAGATGAAGACTGATCTGGTAAGAGAATCTTCCCAGAGAAACTTGGTTTACTGTGAATATAGAGAATGTACGAAAAAAGCAACAAGCTAAAAATAAGCTAGGTGTGTTCCAAGTAGATACAGAAACTTTGGGCATGTTCTGTCAAGGACATCTGAATGTCTTTGCTCTTCTTCAGAGGTCAGACAGTTTTCCAGGAAAAGTGCCTGAGTTTGGAACAGGAGAAGATCACTTGGAGTAATCTAGTGATTTAGACTCTCTTAAAGGAATCAAGATCCTGCTACTATGATGGTGGTTTAGTCACTAAGTTGTGTCCAACTCTTGCGAACCCATGGATTGTGTGCCCGCCAAGCTCCCCTGTCCATGGGGTTTCTCAGGCAAGAACACTGGACCGGGTTGGTCTTCCATCCCAGGGATTGAATCCAAGTCTCCTGCATTGCAAGTGGATTCTTTACCACTGAGCCATCAGGGTTTGAATAGTAGTAAATCTGTAGCCAATAAGGGCATTGAGGTAAAGTGGGTGACATGAAGAATCAACTGTTAAGACCAATTACATGCCCTCCTCCAGTAGCATCTCTGGCATCCAGTAGATACCCTCAGAATAACCACCTGACAACCCTGGGAATCCTATTTCATACTGACTCCATGAGACCATCCAGGAATCCCTCAAAACAGCAACACAAGCTCTGGGAGAAGTTTTTATTTTTAAGTTAATTTATTTATTTTAATTGGAGGCTAATTACTTTACAGTATTGTGGTGGTTTTTGCCATACACTGACATGAGTCAGCCATGGAGGTACATGTATCCCCCATCCCAAACCCCTCTCTCATCTCCCTCCCCATCCCATCCCTCAGGGTTGTCCCAGTGCACCGGCTTTGAGCGCCCTGTTTCATGCATCGAACTTGGACTGGTGATCTGTTTCACATATGGTAATATATGTTTCAATGCTATTCTCTCAAATCATGGGGAAGTTATTTATAAATGCTTGAAGTTTCCGAGGTCCTCCTGGAATCTTCAGAAACTCACTGTGATCAGAACCCAAATGCTTGAATTTAAGCCATTAAAAGGGCTTCCCTGGTGGCTCAGTGGTAAAGAATCCACCTGCCAATGCAGGAGACACAAGTTTGATCCCTGGGTTGGGAAGATCCCCTGTAGAAGGAAATGGCAACCCACTCCAGTGTTCTTTCCTGGATAATTCCATGGACAGAAGAGCCTGGCAGGCTACAGTCCAAGGGCTTGCCAGGGGTCAGACACAATTTAGCAACTAAATAGCAAACCATTAAAAACTCAGAGCTTCTAATGAGTCAAAAGCAGTCAAGGATCATGGTGCTTCTCTCTGTGACTTTGCTTTAATTTCCACTCACCCTTCCTGGGGTTTGAGGACTTTTTCTACCATCACTGCCCAGCCCCACACCAAGTTACCTCCAGCATCTCAATCCTCTTGTTCATCCTTCTCAGAAGGTTGTCTCTTTCTCTCGTCTCGCCAGTGATTTTGATTCTTAATATCGTGAAGGCTCTTTCTTGGTTCTCTAACATTTGTAGCAGCTCTTTAATCTTTTGCTCAAGAGAATCCTTTTCCCTCTTAGCTGCCTCTCTTTCGTACTGCTCTGCTGCTCCAGGAAGTTGTTAGAGAGGGGAGAAAACAAAAGTCAGTCCTGAGAGCTACAACCTCTCATCCCTCAAATGTCCACCTTCTCAGTGACCAAACTGTCTTGAAAAAGCAAACGGACATGTCTGACTTCACCTGTGACTGTACATCAAGGGCAGGTTTGGGAATGTGCTAGGAAAGACTCTGACTGGCTGCCTGGACCTACAACCACAACTCTCTTTATTATTATGAGATGAAACAGAATGTGTTCATAGAAGGAAAAGGTCCCTGCTTCTGGAAGTTCCTCCTGTCAGAGTCTCAGAGGCCACTGCAGCAGAACTGTGAGCAGAACCCCACCCCACTGTGAGCAGAACCCTCTCCTGTACCTGCTGAGGTCTTTTCTGTATCATGAAGGATCCCATCTTTATTCATGCAGCTTTCTTCTAATTCTTCTTTTAGCTCTGGAGACAGAAAGGAGCAAAGACATGTCAAGCAGGTCATATCTAGAATGCCATTAAAGTATTCTGACAAGTGAACTGTTCTGAATAACATTCACTGGTTGCTTCCAACTGCCTACAAATGCAATTCCCAAGATTCTGCCGACCTCACTACCCCTGCACCTCCTTGCCAGTGTTGCTTCCCTTCAATTCCACCAAACCACGTGCTAGCTTCTACTAGTCAGAAGAATGTGCAGGTTTACAAAGAGCTAACTATAATCCCTTCCTTGGTGGCTCAGAGGATAAAGTGTCTGCCTGCAATGCAGGAGACCCGGGTTCGATTCTTGGGTTGGGAAGATCCCCTGGAGAAGGAAATGGCAACCCACTCCAGTATTCTTGCCTGGAGAAGAATCCCATGGACAGAGGAGCCTGGTGGGCTACAGTCCATGGGGTCACAAAGAGTCGGACATGACTGAGTGACTTCACAAGCCCTTTCATATTTTTCAAAATCTTTTTTCTGTTTGTGGTTCTTCTGGAGACACCCCACCCTGGATAGTATATAAAAATGTTTCACAGTTTACATCCCACACATCTTCTGTGGAAGATTTCTGAAATTGCCTTCTCCGTGTGAAATCACTGTACATTTTGCCCTGGTACATATGTTCAGTTCAGTTCAGTCACTCAGTTGTGTCCGACTCTTTGCAACCCCATGGAAAACAGCATGCCAGGCTTCCCTGTCCATCACCAACTCCTAGAGCTTACTCAAACTCATGTCCCATCGAGTCATCATGGGTTCAGAAGAATGTGCAGGTTTACAAAGAGCTAACTATAATCCCTTCCTTGGTGGCTCAGAGGATAAAGTGTCTGCCTGCAATGCAGGAGACCCGGGTTCGATTCTTGGGTTGGGAAGATCCCCTGGAGAAGGAAATGGCAACCCACTCCAGTATTCTTGCCTGGAGAAGAATCCCATGGACAGAGGAGCCTGGTGGGCTACAGTCCATGGGGTCACAAAGAGTCGGACATGACTGAGTGACTTCACAAGCCCTTTCATATTTTTCAAAATCTTTTTTCTGTTTGTGGTTCTTCTGGAGACACCCCACCTGGATAGTATATAAAAATGTTTCACAGTTTACATCCCACACATCTTCTGTGGAAGATTTCTGAAATTGCCTTCTCCGTGTGAAATCACTGTACATTTTGCCCTGGTACATATGTTCAGTTCAGTTCAGTCACTCAGTTGTGTCCGACTCTTTGCAACCCCATGGAAAACAGCATGCCAGGCTTCCCTGTCCATCACCAACTCCTAGAGCTTACTCAAACTCATGTCCCATCGAGTCATCATGGGACATCCTCGGTCATCCCCCTCTCCTCCCACCTTCAATCTTTCCCAGCATCAGGGTCTTTTCCAATGAGTCAGTTCTTCACATTAGGTGACCAAAGTATTGGGGTTTCAGCTTCAGGATCAGTCCTTCCAATGAATATTCAGGACTAATTTCCTTTAGGATGGATGGGTTTGATCTCCTTGCAGTCCAAGGGATTTTCAAGAGTCGTCTCCAACACCACAGTTCAAAAGCATCAATTCTTCAGTATTCAGCTTTCTTTACGGTCCAACTCTCACATCCATATGTGACTACTGGAAAAACCATAGCTTTGACTAGATGGATCTTTGTTGGCAAAGTACTGTTTCTGCTTTTTAATATGCTGTTCTAGGTTGGTCATAGCTTCTCTTCCAAGGAACAAGCATCTTTTAATTTCATGGCTGCAGTTACCATCTGCAGTGATTTTGGAGAAAATAAAGAAATAAAGAAAATAAAGTCTCACTGTTTCCACTGTTTCCCCATCTATTTGCCACAAAGTAATGGGACTGGATGCCATGATCTTAGTTTTCTGAATGTTGAACTTTAAGCCAACTCTTTCACTCTCCACTTTCACTTTCATCAAGAGGCTTTTTAGTTTTTCTTTGCTTTCTGCCATAAGGGTGGTGTCATCTGCATATCTGAGGTTATTGATATTTCTCCCAGCAAACTTGATTCCCACTTGGGCTTCATCCATCCAGCCTGGCATTTCGCATGATGTACTCTACATATAAGTTAAATAAGCAGGGTGACAATATGCAGCCTTGAGTACTCCTTTCCCAACTTGATACATTTGTATCAACTGTAAATTTTAAATGCATTAAATTTATGGTGTTTGTTTTACACCTCAATAAAACTGTTTAAGCAAACTTGAATTACTCCCACCTCAGAAAAAGAAACTGAAATACTCTAAGACTACTCGCAACTTTCTAAGCCCCCTGAGTCTTCTGTATGAAATGTTGGTTTGTATTATGGTTGCTCACAGTTGTAGCATCCTGAGATTTTTCATATTATGGTTCCTCACATTTGCAGCATCCTGAGATTCAATATACAGGACATGATTTATAGTAATACCACTAAAAGCAAAGTAAAGAAATATCCGGTAAGAGAATCTTCCCAGAGAAACTTGGGTTACAATGAATGGGAGAGAGTGCACAGTAAAAGCAACAAGCTCAAAATAACTTAAGTGTGTTTATAAGTTTCAGTCAAGGACATCTGAATTCTGTACTGACTTTGCTTCAGTAGTCAGACAGATTTCCAGAAAAATTGCCTGACTTTGGGAAAGGGTGAGTGTTAGTTGCTCAGTTGTTTCCAACTCTTTGCAATCCCATGGATGGTATACCTCCAGGCTCCTCTGTCCATGTCTTGTCAGTATTCCAGGCAAGATACTGGAGTGGGTTGTCATTCTCTTCTCCAGGAGATCCTCCCAACCCAGGGATTGAACCCAGGTCTCCCACATTGCAGGCGGATTCTTTACATCTGAGCCACCAAGGAAGCACTGAGCTCAGGAGAAAAGGACATATACTGGAGTAATATAATCTATTAGAACACTCTTACTCAAAAGAATCAGAATCTTTCTACTGTGAATGGTAGTAAACCTGTGGATAACAGTGTGGCTTCAAGGTATCAGAGGTAACATGAAGCATCAACCATTAAGACAAACTATCATGTACTGCTTCAATGACTCTGGTTTGTCATTTTGATGGAGTAGTCCATTGTTGTTTAGGCACTAAGTCATGTCTGACTCTCTTGTGACCCCCTGGACTGTAGCCTACCAGGCTTCTCTGTCCTGGGATTCCAGGCAAGAATACTGGAGGGGGTTGCTATGCCCCCCTCCAGGGGATCTTCCTGACCCAGGGCTTTGAGCTTGTGTCTCCAACACTGGCAGACGGGTTCTTTACCACTGAGCAGCCAGGGAAGCCTGGAGTACTCTGTTACATCTTCTCTGTAGGCCATCTTTGACAGGACCATTTTTGTGGAAGCCTCCTTCTGCATAGCTGCTCAGTTTCCACACAAGGATAGAGGTTCTCCAAACAGGAACCACCACCGTTGAAGGCACCCAGGAAGGTCGCCACAAGCATTCACAGCACTGGATAAGTCAGCCATGATGAATGATCAATAACTCTGAAACTTCAAATCTTTACAAAACTACACATCTAAATGATTTTTTTAATCATTTATCATATCCATGTAGTATCAATGTGAATGTGAGCAAACTCCAGGAGATAGGAAAGGACAGGGGAGCCTGGTGTGCTGCGGTCCATGGGGTCGCAAAGAGTCAGATGCAACTTAGCAACCAAATAACAAGTAGGAAAATCTTCATAAACCACATCTTCTGCTACTAAATTAGTGATTTCCTTTCTATTAATCTTTATGGATCTCCAAGTCACTGCATTTTAAAAATGAAAGTATCTTTTTTCAGGTAACATACCCTGGTGTATTCTGAAAGAAGAATTTCCCAGGAAAACATATTAAAAATAAAACAGAGCAGTGAAGCTAATGCTGAGGGAGGACCTGGGACTAAGGTGACCTTGGGAACACAAACCATGAAATGTTAAGACACAGATTTCATGCATCTCTTCTGTTTCCTGGTCTTAGTTGTTGAGAACAGCTTAGAATTAGTGATAGGGATAGCAAGTATTCATCAAAACCTGAGATGATTGACAACTCCAGTTTGACACATTTGTGCCATTTGACACAAATCAATGAAATACAATATCTTTAGAACCATTTATACTATTCAAGAGATTGAAGGAGTTTGAGTTCCAAAAGGGAAACAGTTTTTGTTTCTTTTCTTTTTTAGAAGGCATCAAATCGTTTTAGCCACACAGTTTAGCAATCACCACCTGTGTAGGGAAATTGAGTCATCAGAAAATTGGTTTTGTTTTTCCAAATAGAAATGTAGGTCAACATCAAGAAAAAAATGTATGTTAAAAAAAGAAAGAAAGAAAAAGATGTGTGTAATAAACCAATAAAAAGTATATCTTAATTAAAAAGTCAGTGAAGAATATCTGTTCTTCAGTAAAGCATAATTGTTCAAAAATATCCATGTAAAAAGACTCAGAACTGAACTCTTCCTTCAGGAGGTTCTGTACAACTCTTGGACATATCTACCACAGGATTACATTAAGGAAGAAGGAAGAAAGAAAGAAAGTCATTCAGCCGTGTCCAACTCTTTGTGACCCCATGGACTATAGCCTACCAGACTCTTCCGTCCATGGGATTTTGCAGGACTGGCGTGGGCTGCCATTTCCTTCTCCAGGAGATCTTCCCAACCCAGGGATTGAACCCGGGTCTCCCGCATTATAGGCAGATGCTTTACCATCTGAGCCACCAGGGAAGTTCGAGATAACTTCCCTGGAAGAAAGAAGCACTGCTTATTTCCCAGAAGTGCTGAGTTGGTCCTTCCCAATTTTCAGAAATTATCCAGAAACAAGCAGCCCCATGGGGTGTCAGAGGCAACTTGGGCCTGAGCAATGGCTCACAACCAAGGCCAGGAGACAACATGCTTGTTTCTCAACTTTTAAGGGTGTGACTGGGGGTAAAACGAGGCTGCCAATTTTAGGCTGCCTATTTGTTTTGGAGGTATCATTTTTTTCCTTATTCAAAAAATAAACCAGCCAGAACTGTCTGAGTCAAGTATGGTCTTGGTCTTCACTCAAAAAAAGGTGTAGGTAGTGAATCCAGTGTGGAGCCCTGTTGAGAACCAGTGATGAGTCTCTCAATGCATATGCAAGTGAGAAAACTTGAGGTTATGGATGGAGAAAATGTGTCTTTCCCTTACGCGCTCTCGAAAGAACCAGGAGAAGATCCTAATCTCTCATCTCTCCAGGCGGGTTCTTTCCACACCATGGGCTGCTGTCCTGGCTATGTGACAGGATGTGAGGCTGTCAGCTCCCAGCTACCACTGGCAAATGGAAAAGCTGAGTTTTCCCAGAACTAAAGCCAGCATCTGAATCCTGCAGTCCAGACCATCAGGCTATATTCTCCCTCACCTCTTCATTCCTCACATACCATTTTGAAGGAGAAATTGAGTTCTGATCTCAAGACTAATTTACATGCAAAAGAAAGTTGACATATTAACATTTCTTCTCCAGAGCTCTTCAGATCAATGAGTTCCAGAAAAAGCTCCCAGTTATTTACCACTCATCCCTGCTCTCTTTTTTCCTCCCACTTTTCTGCTGCTATGTTATGGAAAGTGTTAGTTGCTCTGTCTTGTCTGACCTGCAACCCCATGGACTGTAGCCCACCAGGCTCCTCTGTCCCTGGAATTCTCCAAGCAAGAATACTGGCGAGGGTAGCCTTCATTTCTGCATGGGGATCTTCCCAATCAGGGAACAAACTCAAGTCTCTTGCATTGCAGGCAGATTCTTTACGTTCTGAGCCATTTTACAGAAGTTGAAAAGAAACTGAGACATGTTTTTCATTCTCACAAAGGGAATAGAACAAGAAACTGAAACCGAAAATAACGTTTGTGTTTTTTTCTTGCTTTGTTTTCCGTAAGGACTACACATTTAGAAACAAGGAAGGAGAAAAAATAGGCTTAGACCTTATGGTTTATTTTAAGGGAAAGTGTGAGAATGAATTATTTCACATACATGCAACTCTGCAGAATTTTTGGAATATTACACATGGTTAATATGTAATAAGAATGTTTTAAAATCAACTTGTATGTTGCTGCTTCTGCTAAGTCGCGTCAGTCGTGTCCGACTCTGTGCGACCCCATAGACGGCAGCCCACCAGGCTCTCCCATCCCCGGGATTCTCCAGGAAAGAACACTGGCAACACTGGGTTGCCATTTCCTTCTCCAATGCATGAAAGTGAAAAGTGAAAGTGAAGTCGCTCGGTTGTGTCCACTCTTAGCGACCCCATGGACTGCAGCCCACCAGGCTCCTCCGTATGTTGAGGACCTTCTTTTCTGTTTTTCTACTACCCAGCAGTGTAGTCAGGAGGTGTCTGAGGTGGGAGGAGGAGGGAGGAGGGAGAAGAGGCAACCCCATTCAGCTCCTCTTTTAGGAGGTGGGATTTAGTCCCTCAGTTCTAAAAAGGACCTCAGCCCGCTTTTCCGAAGGTGAGGCGGGGTGGATTCCTCCTCCCAAGCGAGGCTCTTTGCCGCAGCCCGGGACTGAGTCCCCGGGAGGAGCAGCGCATGCAGGGACATGATTTCACAGCCGCACCAGATCCAAAGGAAGACGAAAAGCGGCCCTCACACCCTCCCGCCCAGGCAGCCGGCAGCCTCCCCTCCCGCAGCGTGGGGTCTACGCCAGGGGAACCACTGTTGTTAGCTAACAAAAATGTGCTTGGAAGGGGAAATACAGGAAGAAACTTACTTGGCGCACTGGGGTGTCAAATTCCCAGCTGCCTTGGCTCTTCCCTGGGGCTCCCCTTGAGTCTGGTTCCTCCGAAAACCTGCTCTGCTCCTTAAAAGTTGAAAGGCAAGCAGCTTTTTACAGCCATGTGTTATGGGTGAGGTTTCCGAGTAATGAAACCGAAAGGGCACATGCAGTATCCTACGGTTAATTGCTGCAGGTTTTTTTCTTCCTTAACCGAAGCTAGAGACTCAGAATGTGGGCAAAATCCAGGCAGCTCCCTCCTCCACAGTTGTCTCCGGTGTCCTTACTCCACAGTGGGAACAGAGCAGCTGATGTGATTGTTTCTCAAGGATAGTTTTGGGAAGGCAATAGAGGGGGTTTGGAGTTTTAGTTTTTTGCTTTGAATCTTTTCTTTTCCCTCTCTCTCTCTCTTCTATTTATTTTTTTTTCACTTTCTTTTATTATTTTTTTTCACTTTCTTTTATTATTTTTTTTCACTTTCTTTTATTATTTTTTTTAATTTTAATTTTTATTTTATTTTACTTTACTGTATTGGTTTTGCCATACATTGACATGAATCTGTCTCGGGTGTCCATGAGTTCCCAATCCTGAACCGCCCCCCCCCCAACCTCTCACCCCATCCTATGGTCTTTTAACATGCTCCCATCATTTTTTTTTTAAAGCACTGCCATAATTTCTGAGACCACAGATAGTCCAGGCTCATCCTTTATTTCTTCCTTCCAGCCCTGGAATTGACCATTTTTTTCTGAGGATCCTTGGCTCCTTTTATTAGAGAATGATGGTTAGAAATAAAAATCTTGCAGGTGTTAGGTGTGCTCATTATTACTGGGTGTCATCACTCCCAGGCCCTTTCAGTAAACAGAACTAGGATATATGGACAAAGGTCCATATAGTCAAAGCTATGGTTTTCCCATTAGTTATGTACGGATGGGTGAGTTGAACCATAAAGAAGCCTGAGTGCCAAAGAATTGATGCTTTCAAACTACGGTGCTGGAGAAGACTCTTCAGAGTCCCCTGGACAGCAAGGAGATCAATCCAATCAATTCTAAAGGAAATCAACTGTGAATATTCATCGGAAAGACTGAAACTGAAGTTCCAATACTTTGGCCACCTGATGAAAAGAGCTGACTCATTAGAAAAGACCCTGATGATGGGAAAGATCGAGCGCAGGAGGAAAAGGGGGTGGCAGAGGATGAAATAACTGTTCGATGGCATCACCGACTCAATAGACATGAGTTTGAGCAAACTCTGAGAGATGGTGAGGGAGAGAAGCCTGGCATGCTGCAGTCCATGGGGGTCACAAAAAGTCAGACACAACTTAGTGACTGAACACACACACACACACACNCCACCTCCCACCCCATATCAACTCTCTGGATCATCCTCGTGCACCAGTCCCAAGCATCCTGTATCCTGCATTGAACATAGACCGGCGATTCATTTCTTACATGATAGTATACATGTTTCGGTGCCATTCTCCCAAATCATCCCACCCTCTCCCTCTCCCTCAGAGTCCAAACGTGCGTTCTATACATCTGTGTCTCTTTTGCTGTCTCACATACAGGGTTATCATTACCATCTTTCTAAATTCCATATATATATATGTGTTAGTATACTGTATTGGTGTTTTTCTTTCTGGCTTACTTCACTCTGCATAATTGGCTCCAGTTTCATCCATCTCATTATTACTGATTCAAATTTATTCTTTTTAATGGCTGAGTAATAATCCATTGTGTATATTAATTGCGCTTCTCTGGTGGCTCAGCTGGCGAAGAATCCGCCTGCAATGCAGCAGACCTGGGTTGGATCGCTGGGTGGGGAAGATCCCCTGGATAAGGGAAAGGCTACCCATTTCAGTATTCTTGCCTGAAGAATTCCATGGACAGAGGAACCTGGTGGGTACAGTCCATGGGGTCACAGAATTAAACCCAACTGAGTGACTAGCACTTTCACTTTTCATAGATATCTTCACTAAGGAGGTATCATTTCTGTTGGATCTTAAAAAGTGATTCAGTCTTTTTAAAAAGGTAACTGGAAGAAATAGATTTTAAAGCAAATGAAGGTAGTGAGCAGATAGATGTACAAAAGTAGGGCTAATCAGCCCCTATGTAATCAGGTCCATGTAACCAGTGTAACAGACTCACTGAGAATAAAGTTGAAAGACTTGGTTCATAGACTGTATTCCACAGCAGATAGAGACTTTGAAAGTTACTGGGCATGCTGAGTAATGCTTGAGCTCCCTCTCTCTGATGGCAGAAAGAGAGAATAAAGTGAGGGCACTGGAGATAGAGATGGTTTGGGAGGGTGATTCTATAACTTAGAAGACAGTCCCACGACTCTAGGTTCCAGAGAGTCATTCAGAATTTTGGGTTCCTTCTATTCTGTTGTTTGGTACCCAGTAAGACATCACAAATATGTGGAAATTCAAAAGTTGACTGCTGCCACATCAGCTGATATCCAGATCAGTTCAGTTCAGTTCAGTCTGTCTGTCATGTCCAACTCTTTGTGACCCCATGAACTGCAGTATGCCAGGCTTCCCTGTCCATCACAAACTACTGGAGCTTACTCAAACACATCCATGGAGTTGGTGATGCCATCCAACCATCTCATCCTTGTCATCTCCTTCTCTTCCTGCTTTCAATCTTTCCTAGATAGTAAGATGGATAAGAGTGACTGGTGGAGAACAGGCTCAAAGTTCTCTGGCGTAGACCCACAAGTAAGGTACATATACTTCTAATCATCCTTCTTGTGCACATGGCCACACCTGGATGCAAGAGCAGGTAGAAAAGTAGAATCTCTACCTGGATTGCCTGAGCTCATCTCATAAAATAGAATCAATCATAGTGTTTACAGCTGAAAATTCTGTCAAACCACTAAAAGTATACCCAACAATATCAGAGATAGATTTTTAAAGTGCCTTTAACTTGTAACTTCTAGAGTTGAAGCTTAACTGGGTTAAGGATAGTGACCCTGAATTTACTGAGACAGAAATACTGACAATGAGGGTTGGGCACTGACCCAAGTCCAGAGAAAAAGTTCTTTTTTCCTCATAACTGGATCACAGCATCCTGCCTGCCCTCTCTTTCTGCCTCACTCTTTTGCTTTGGTTTTTATTTTGTTCCATGAGGCTATGATTTTAGACATGTAGAATATAAGGCTAGCTAACTCTTTCAGTCTTTAAATCAATATTATTATTGTTATTTTACTATTTATCATATTTTAATGTTTATAATAACTTATGTTAATATTATTTGATTGTGCTAATTTATTATTATTACTGAAGAAAACTACCCTTGGAGTTATCTCCCAGCTTCCATGGGAGAACTCCAGAAAGAGTTCCATGGGAAATTATTGCAAGATAAAATATCTTTTAAGAAATGTATTCTATAAATCTTGTTCACAAAATATAATATTGGTTAAAGAAAAATTATTAAAATAATTTCCTAAACTGATGGAGGATAAAGAGATGTTATTTAACTGAAATGAAATTTTACTCATCTTCTATTGAACTCCAGAAAAGATGACCAACCCAGAATCTTCTTTTAGAAATAATATGTAGCTTCCATGGGAGAACTCCAGAAAGAGTTCCATGGGAAATTATTGCAAGATAAAATATCTTTTAAGAAATGTATTCTATAAATCTTGTTCACAAAATATAATATTGGTTAAAGAAAAATTATTAAAATAATTTCCTAAACTGATGGAGGATAAAGAGATGTTATTTAACTGAAATGAAATTTTACTCATCTTCTATTGAACTCCAGAAAAGATGACCAACCCAGAATCTTCTTTTAGAAATAATATGTTAATACAGTCCAGCTGTCACCTGGAGGAAGAGTGTGGTCTCTAAGGAGAATCTGCAGAAGCACTTTGGGAACACCTCTCTAGTGGAGGTGATGGAATTCCAGTTGAGCTATTCCAAATCCTGAAAGATGATGCTGTAAAAGTGTTGCACTCAATATGCCAGCAAATTTGGAAAACTCAGCAGGAGCCACAGGACTGGAAAAGGCCAGTTTTTATTCCAATCCCAAAGAAAGGCAATCCCAAAGAATGCTCAAACTACCACACAATTCCACTCGTCTCACACACTAGTAAAATAATGCTCAAAATTCTCCAAACCAGGCTTCAGCAATACGTGAACCGTGAACTTCCAGATGTTCAAGCTCGTTTTAGAAAAGGCAGAGGAACCAGAGATCA